>RJWM01001121.1:0-169700 GCA_004363535.1 Dasyprocta punctata
AAAAATTCATCTCTAGCATCATAAAGTTTTGCCAGTATTTGAACTTATTATGCATCGACAAATACAGTCTCTAACATTTTGTATGTGGCTTCATTTTTCTACATGCCATCTGTGAAAGACACATAGCCATTAATCCCTTTCAAAATACTCCCACTTGCTTCAAACACACTTAACCCATCATTCTTGCATTTCCTTAAGTAGTTCTGGAAGTCCTCTTTCCTAAGTGTCTTTATGAAGTGTGATCAAAAATGTGGTGAATGCAATCAGGTTCACAAAAATCTTATAGTGTTCAAATCATATTTTTCACTGTAATTGGCAGCATAAGACTTCTGGTTCATCAAAGTCAAAGTGACCATGAAAAACTAAGATTTTGAATGAATTTAGGACATCAAGACAGTCACAATAATGCAAGTAAAGACATAAAAGATTTCCAGAACTGCTTCAGAAAGTAGCAAGAATGATGGAGAAACTGTATCTGAAACAATGGAGAGCACTGGGGGGAGGGGTAATGGTAATGCAACTTTCATTGTAAAAACACTTCATATTTTTCACACCTCATACACTGGTTATGTAGATATATTTCATTATATGACCATATTAAAATACTTATCCTTTCTATTAGGATGAGCTTTCGGGTTGTCTTCAGTTCCTGACTGTCATGAACAATGTTGTCATCAGTACTTGTGTTCGTCTTCTCCGTGTGTACTACATTCCTGTTGAATATATATGCAGGAGAGAACTTGCCAGTCACTGGCAGTAGACAATGCTAGAATGGTTTCAAAGTTGCTGTACCAATATATCCTCCCACTGGCCATACCCAATTGCCTTACGTTCTTACCAACATCTGATATTGTCAATCTTTTTAATTTTAGCTATTTTGATGAATATTGGTGGTTTTAATTTGCATTTCCATTATTTAAAATTTTCTAAGAGCTGGGGGTGTGGCTCAGTGGTAGAGCACTTGCCTAGCATGCACAGGGCCCTGGGTTTAATCCCCAGCACTGAAAATCAAAAATTCATCATGTTATTAACCATTCAACTTTCCATTCTTGTCTATTCATAGTTCTTATCTGCTGTCTGCTGGGTTGTTTGTCTTTTTATTATGGACTTAATGAAGTTTTAAAAATACTGTGAATATTGCCTCTGTTTACTAAGTTGCAAACATCTTTTCCCCCTTTTCCATTTAATGTGTTAAAGACATGTCATATCAGGATATGTGCATTAATCTTTTTAAGGGACTTACATTTTGAAACATTTACATTTTCCCATTATTTCCAAACAAAAACTTCATAAATATAAGCTTTGTACCATATAATCCATACATTTAAAGTGTACAATTCAATGCCACTTACTGTATTCACAAGATTGTACAATTATAGCCACAATACAGTTTTAGAACATTTTCCCTGAAGAAATCTCACACTTATAGGTCTTTTGTGACTGCTTTTTTTTCCTTTAGCATGTCTTTAAGGGTCATCCGTGTTTTAGTATATATCAATACGTCATTCCTCTATATGGTTTATTAATATTCCATTGTATGAATATATCTTATTTTGTCTATTTCCTCTTCAGATAGTGGACATTTCATCTTCGGTTATTATTCAGAGAAGGCTACAAGGAATATAGTGTTCTGTAACACATGCTGTTTTACCTTCTAAGTAATCTAATGTAGTGGTAATACGGAGAGGTAGTGGTGAAGTCCTCAACCCTAGTACCTCAGAATGTATTTGGAGACAGCATTTTTAAAGAAATAGCTAAGGTAAAACAGGGTTATGTGGGTGGGCCCTAATCCAATTCGACTGATGTCCTTATAAGAAGAAGAGATTAAGATAGAGACAGCACAGACTGAATTCTTGTGAGGTAGTGTGTGGACCCAGGAGAACGACAGTAGTCTACAAGTCAAGAGGCGAGGCCATGGAAGAAACCAAACATGACAACATCTTAATCTTGGACTTGTAGCCTCCACAACTGTTAGCAAATAAATTTTTATTGTTTAAACCACCCAGTCTATGGGACTTTTTCATACTAGTAACATTAAATAATAACTTCTTAAATGTATGTATTTTGCCACCAGTGGAGGTCAGATGATCTTTCTTATTTGATCAATTAATGTCTAAGTTATATTAGTGGATTTCCTACATGGTATTATCTGAATATTCTTGGAAAAGACATATCTGATACCAGTACATTTAGATTTTTGTAATATGTTTTTGGAATCTGTGGCTAATGTTTAATTTCCAGTTACTGCCTCAGTAGTCATAAGAAAAGTCGTCTTAGTCTTATTATTTTGTCCAATTTCTTTAGTCAAGTTTTGTTTTCTATGTTACTCTGGTTTCACCAAAGAAATTAGATTATGTGTATTTTGAAGTTGTAACAAAATTTTCCTTGAAACTTATTGATAATTGTTTCACTCATGGAAAACTAATTTGATGTGCTGTATATTTTCAGTTATTTTTATTGCTGCTATAACAAATTGTCAGAGTTTAATAGCTTAAAATGACAAACACTTATTTCACAGTTGTACACCAAAATTCCATATAGGATCAGCTGAATCTTTTTGCTGCACCGGGGATTGAACTCACAACCTCGTGCTTGCCAGACAGGTGCTTAAGTCACTGAGCCAAACTCCCAGCCCTGGTTTTTTGAGGCAGGGTCGCACTGCATAGCCCAGGCTGGCCTTGCGCTCCTGTTCTAGCCCAGGCCGGCCTCAAACTCACAATGCTCCTCCTACCTCAGCCTCCAGAGTGCTGGGATTAAAGGCGTGCGCCACCATGCCCAGCAATCAGCTGAATCTTTAGCTTAGAGTTACTTAAAGCTATAACCAAGATGTCAGCTGGTCAGTCTCTTACCTGGAGGCTCTGGGAAAGAATCTGCATCTAACCTTACTCAGGTTGTTGGTAGAATATGATCCCTTGAGGTTATGTGACTAATGACCCCATCTCCTGCTGCTTATCTGTGGGGGTGTGTTCTGTGCTCTTAGAAGCCACTGGCATTCCTTCTCATGTGTCCTCTTTCATCTACACTGATTTCCCTGTTTCTGACTTTCTTACACCACCACCAAGAGGAAGTGATCTGCTTTTAAAAAGCCATGAGATTAGACCACCCAGTAACCAATCTTAAAGTCAGCTGTACCATGTAACAGAACATAATCATAGGAGTGATTTTCATCATATTCACAGATTCCAGCGATGGCGGTGAAACATCTTTGGGGTGGGGGATGAGTTTCAGATGTTCTACCACAATCTTTTAAGCCACTGTCAGTAATTTATGTTTTTCCAATAAATAATCTGTGTTATCCTTCTATTTAGCATAGAAACATACTGTTGCTGAAGTATATTTTTATTACAATTATTTTAAAATTAAGTTTACATTTGATCTTTACTTTTTACCTTTAATTTCTGATTTTTTTATATTTATGATTTTGTTCTTTTTTTCTTTTCTGTTATCCAGAGTTTATCTCTTTGACTGCAAAGAATGATTTTTTTTTTTTTTTTTTTTGGTATCGGGATCGAACTCATAACCTCACGCCTGCCAGGCAGACGCTTAAGCCACTGAGTTAAATCCCCAGCCCTATTTTTTGAGACAAGGTCTTATTATGCAGTTCAGGCTGGCCTTGAACTCACTATGTAGCCCAGGCTGATCTCAAACTCTCAATGATCCTCCTGCTTCAGCCTCCAGCGTGCTGGGATTACAGGCGTGTGCCACCATGCCCGATTTAAGAACCATCTTTTGAAGTAATTGATTAGTTATACTTGTCTTATGTTTCTGATTCATTAATTTCTACTATTATATTTAATACTTCATGTCTATTACTTATTGCCTGACTTTATGCTGCAATATTTAAATGATAAAAAGTTTATGCATGGTCTTTCTTATTTGGTAACAGGTATTCGAAACTACAAAGTTCTTCTTTATCCCTTAGCTGCACATGAGATTTAAAATATAGTTCTTATAATTTTCCAAGTAATTTTGTTTGTGTTTTCCCCTTTAAGTTGTGTTAACAGAAAGAATTTCCAAATTATAAGAAACATTTATTAGTATATAGTTTTATTTTATTTCTATCAGAGTAAGCATTCTGTATTATTTTTATATTTTTTGGAATTTTACTTATATTACTTTTTAACTGTCTTGGGAATTACCTACAACCTTATGAGATATTGTGAGACATATGGTTGGTCTTACCCTCATTTCCTAGTGTATGACTCCAAAATTTTGTGCAGTCTCCAGTGTGATAAGTCTCTCTGTATGCTAATAAGTTGGCTGGTGGTTGGCAGCCCCTAAATAATTCCAGCAAGAAATCTAGTTACAGGAAAAACTTAGCATGATGTTTTCAACCCCATCCCTCTACTTCAAGGAGGAGACAGAAGCTGAAAGTTGAGTTGATTATGAAATGAATTATCCATAAAAACTCAAAAAGACAAAATCTGGAAAGCTGAATGAATAAGGACACCAGGAGGGTGGCATACCTAGAGAAGGTACAGAGGTTCCACAATTTCTGTCCTGCCCACACAGCTTACCCTGCCCATCTCTTCATTTGGTGTTCATGATTACCTTTTGTAATATCCTTTATAACAAACCAGTAAAACCTAAATGCTTCTCTGAAATCTGTGCATCACTCTGACAAATTAATCAAACACAGGAGGGGCTGCTGGGAATCCAGATTTATACATGGTCAATTAGAAGCACAAGTAAATTAACTTGAAGCCTGCAGTTGGCACTGGAGTAGGACTCAGTCTTAAAGAACTGAACTTCAACCTGTGGGATCTGATTCTAACTCCGGGAAAGTGTCAATATTGAATTAAATTGAATTAGAGGACACCCTGCTGATTTCCCTGCAGATCTGTTGAATTGCTTGCTTGGTAGGGCGAAATCCCCACTTGTTTTAGTAGTCAGAGATCACAGAAGTAGTATGTGTTATGAGATTATAAAAGGAAAAACCGAATTTATTTTATATTTTAAGATCTTAACTACTTAAACCTTTACTTCATGTACCATCTAGATACATCATCTTTGAAGCATCTGTTATAAAAAGATTAAGAACTCACGCATTTATATCTCTCATATTTCTTCTACCTGCTATTGACACCTAGATCATGCTACATAGACTTATATTTAGTCTACATTTTGAAGTTTATAATATCTATTCTATTGTTATATCCATAATTAATGTATTTTAATAGATTCAATGATTGCTGCCAATTCTTTCAGTGTTTTTTTTTCATTTTGTGGATTTTGTTGTCATATAATAATTTAAATAGAAACCCAAATTTCATCTGTGCTCTTGTTTTACCAAGTGAGCGATTAACTTTCATGCCCTTTGTCTGATGCCCGTATAACTTATTCTCTCTCCTTCAAGTTTTCACTCTGTGGCAGCTCTCCTTGCTTTCCTTCCCAGGTTCTTACCCACTCAGTGCCTTCTCACAAGAATGACTTCTTCTGCTATATATTTGAATACATTTTCAGGTCCATTTAGTCTTTTCCCCCCACCAAGAACACCAAATTTGTACAGTTTGTGTCTCCTTTTATCTTCTATATGCATATAATTTTTATAATCTTTTGCATTCTTCCTTTTCCTGTTTTACTGCCTCAAGTTTCTCCTTCCTATCCCTGATTGTGACTTTGGCAATGTGAATCTCCTTTTTACTGATTCTAATTTGATACTTATTTCAGAAATCACCTGGTTTTCTCTTCCATTTCTTTTCTCATCTATCAAAGTTGCCTCATTGTGTTCTACTGTCTTATCATTTGCTTTTGAGCTTTTGCAGTTCAATCATGTGTTTTTACTTCAGCAAGATCATATTGCCTTTTATTTGCTTGCTGTCTTAAAGAAGCACTTTTCCACAAGTATCTGGGTTTTAGGACTTAATTCTTCATTGTGTATCTTGGTCCTACATTTAATTTGTAATGCTCCTTTTATCATTTTATTTTGTAGTGCTCCTTCTGAGACTGACTTGGATTCATTTGGGTTGTGTCTCATCTTTGAGTCTTTTCAAGCCCTGGCATTTGACCAAACACAGCATACAGTGTGGGTAGCAGTGCAGGCTGGAGCAAGAACTGGAGAATACTGTCTATACTAGGCAACTACTCCAGAAAGACATCTCCATTTTGGGCAAGCAGAAGGTTTGCCTTGCTGAGTCCCAGCATGTAAAGATCCTTTGGTACTAAGCAAATGTTCATATCTTGTCTTCTGACTGAGATCAACAGTTGCAGAGCTGATCCTCACCACCTGTCTGTCTTTCACCGTGGCACTCATAAAATAAACTCCTTTCAAAGTCACCATATCTGCCCGTGTCTCATTCAGCACAGCCTCCACCAAAACTGTGCAGTTTCACAGCATACTCAAGATGTTCCACATCAAGCCCCTCATTCCACACAAAGTATTTCTTGTTTAGCCACTTGATATTACAGAACTCAGTTTATTGCCCAGCATCTGGAAGTCCAAACCCTTTCTTGGCATTCACACTGCATTCTTCTGCTGCTAAACTAGCAGGCACACAGGTGGTGCATCCTCCCTAAGCAACGTTTGCATCCTGGCAAAAAGGAAGCCTGTTCTCTGGAAATCTACTCATTCCACAATAAACCAAGCCAACCTGTGCAAAACCATGGCTTTAAAGTCCAGAATCAGCAGGTGAGACTTTGAGTGCAAAAAATTTTAAATGGCATCTGGATGCCTGCCTGTATTTGTTGGAGATGAAAGATTGAGTAAGAGTACCAGAATTTTATGTTCTTCCTGAGAGTTTCTATTTCTTCAGTCTTTTTGTAAGCCAGGTAAATGGGTAAATGGATAAATGGGTAAATGGGACCATACCATCTAATAAAAAAAAATCCGCCACGTGTATGTTGTCCCATGCTGTTACACTGAAACATGAGAGTCCTGATAGGAAAACTAAGCAGTGATGACAATATGTCTGACTTCAGCCTTCCCAATATTAATTGGGGAACTTTCCTGACATGTAGCATAATGAAAGTGGAAATGACAGGTCTGGCAAATGATTACGTGTCAGAGGCATTATCAACAATGCTTAATGTCTAGATATACTTCTAACTAACGATCAAGATGGTATTAGAATATTAGCAAGAGCTAGACACTGGGGTCAGGCTACTGCACTGTGATGAAATTGATGTAGTGTGGAAATCAAAACACTATTGGTAAGAATTAAAAAGTGTCGCTTCAGCAGACAGAAAGTGAAGTACATCAAGTCAGAGAGTTCAGAACATAAACCACTCTCATAAAAACAGAACAAATAGAACTGAGAAGCTATGACTTGTTTATTCAAATGCAAAATGAATGCAGTGTTAGAATTAATGGTTGATTATAAAGAAGACTGCAAGAAATCAAATGAATATGTGCATCATGAAGATACAGCCATCTTCCCTGTGCGATAGCAGTAGGCTTCTGAATTGTGATTTTCAGAATACAGTTGCTATAGACTGGACTATTAACCCTGCCCATTTACTGTCTGTTACAGGATTCTATACATCTCAGCCCACTGTCAAGTGACTTTGCAGATCCCTCTCACTGTTGGCAGAGTATCTTCCTTTCTCCATTATGTCAACCCTGGCCATTTGAATCACTTTGGTGGCTGGCATGCTAGTGGATAGGGCATAAGCAAAGGCCTTATTTGTGCTAGTGCAGTTGGCTTACTGCCTTGTGCTGCACACAATGAGTAAGCCTTGCCCTAGGTAGCTTGGGAGCAAGGAGCAGCATGTGAAGAAAACCGGTACCCAATGGGCAGCTGGCAGCCAAGGTGGCACATGCTGACAGAGCCATCTGTCTGAGTCCCATCTGGATTCATGAACCTACCCCTACTGTTTGTACCAAAGGATTTTTGTACCTAGTTTAATATGCTTTGTCTTTTTTAATGGTTTTACTTTGCATAAAAACCCCAAATCCCAATTTTACAAAAGTTTGAAATTTTAATGAGTTCTGTCTGTATTCACAATATTTTATGATCACAAAAAGACACATAAACATAAAATTTACCATCTTAATCTTTTTAAAGTGTCCAGTGGCACAGATTAAATTAACATTGTGAAACCATCACCACCATCCATCCTCAGAACCTTTTAACCCTGCAAAATTGAAACTCTGCACCTATGAAACAAAAACTGTTCCTTCCCTCCTTCCCTCGCTCCTTGTGACCACTATTTTACTGTCTGTCTCTATGAATTGGACTGTTCTAAGTACCTGCTATAAGTGGAATCATACAGTATTTACTTTATCTGTGGTCATCTTATTTCATTTTACCTACTGTCTTCGAGGCTCACCCCGTGGTAGCCTTTATTAAAGTCACACAGTCTTCCATTTTGTGTCTAGATCATATTTTTGCTTACCCACTCTCATGTGGATAGACACTTGAGTCCCTTGCATCTTTTGAAAAATACTGCTATGAAGATGAATGCATGAATACCTATTCAAGTCCCTACTTTTAATTATTTTGGTTGTATACTCAGATGGACTTCTGGATATGATAATTCTATTCAAATTTTTTGAGGATCAACCATATTGTTTTGTGTGTTTTACAGTTTTTGTAAACTATTGATTTTGGAAAGAAAAATGTCCATCCAGAAGCCAGGTCAGGCCTTCAGAGTTTAAATAAGGTAGCTCCATCACCAGAGAGCTAGAAACTCCAGAAGCTCACACATCAGGGATCCATGGTATTGGCAGACAGCTTTGTTTATTATGGTTATGCTACCAAGCTTTACAAGTTCAGTTAAAGGGACATTTTTCTTCTGTAGCCTCTTATGAATCTCCAAGTGGGAAAAACCTGCTTTGGGCACCTTGTCTCCATCTTCTGTGGTCACTCCTTCATCCTGCTCAGAGACGTCTCTACTGTTCCCTTGGGAGGGAGGGATGGAACCTCCATGTGTCCTCCTCCATGTCTCCAGTGATTTGCATAATTGTGAAATGCTTCACTGACATTCACTGGAGGACTCATACCATGTGTCAGCTTAAAGTCCCTGTGTTCCTTCTGACCTCTATCACTGCCCCATCAGGTGCTGAGGCAGCTGTCCCAAGGCCACCTTCAGTCTGGTTCTGCTGATGTCCTGAAGCACAAGACATGACTAGCATAGTCCTCCATGGAAGTGCTACCCAGCCTCTTGCAAGTCCCGCCCCACCCCTCTGACCCTTATCCCACCTCTGTGATCATTGTTTTTCTGCATAAATCTCACTACTTTATTGGAGGCCTTCCCACTTTTGTGTCATTCTTCATTAACTTTTCCTACAAAACTGTAGTCATGGAGCAAGTTGCATGCCTGCCCCATAGCCTAACCCAGGGAGCTCCTCTCCTAGCTCTTACATCTACCTATCAAGCCCTGCCATCTTGCTGACCTCCCCGACTTCTGTATTTAGTGCCCCAGCAGAGGTTTCCACACAGAGAGCCCAGTGATCTCTCCCTCTCATTCCTCTGTCTCACCCTGTTGTATTTGGGATCCAGCAGGTTCCCCAAAAGGCTCATTATGTTGAACTCTTGGTTGACAAAAGGCTTTGGTGAAGTGATTGAATAATGAGGACTCTAACTTGATCAACAGATTAATCCAAAATCCACTAATGATATTATATTTTGATGTATTAGTGAGGGGTGATGGAAACAGGAGTTACAGTTTAGTTGGAAGAAGTAGCTCGCTGGGAGTGTGACCTTGAGGACTGTACCTGATTTCTGGCCCTTTTCTCTCTGCATGTCTTCCTGTTTTCTCAGTTTCCTGACCATAATGAATTGAGAGGCTTCCCTGAGGAATGACCTTCTGCCACGAAGTTTCTGCCTTGAATCCAACTCACCACAGACTGAACCCTCTTAAACTTTGAAGCAAAAGTAAACCTTTCTTCCATTAGGTTGTAAATGTTAGGTATTTTGTCTTAGCAACATAAAGCTAATACAGACCCTTTCTACTCATCTTGAGCTATTTAGTTCTGGCAGCAATCTTGTCATCTTCCTCAAAAAACTCAGGGATCACTGATACCTCTTTCTATGATATCTGATAGTTTACTGGGAGCAATAGCCTGTCCCACTAAGGTCCTTAAGGATCCCTATTCCTTCCTGTTGATGTTGTGCCTGGTTAGTTTAGGCCCGTACCATCCATTTTCCTGCCTCAGTATGCCCCACACATTGCTTCATGTTGTGGATTAGGCTAACTTCCTGCTCAGGTATGGCTGTCTTTTATGCCTCCCTTGCAGGCAACATCTGAGCTGCCAGTGTCTTGGCTCCATTACAATAATTCTCACTCCTTCAGCTCTCAGCTATGCAATGGAAGAAATGGGGTAAAAAAAAAAAAAAGTAAGCCCTTATTTCCCTCTTTACTTATCACTGGAAAGAGAGCATCTCACACCTGAGTCACTTCTCCATCTTAAATGTGTGGCACTTTCTAGTGTAAAAATGCCCTCCATTTCTGCCCTAACTACTGTCCTTATTCCTTTACCTGCAGAGCCATATGAGGAACACTTCTTTGCCTCCCAAATTTCCTGATAAGTTTTTTCTGTCCTTGTTTCAGCACAAAATCTGATTCCAAGAGTAATGAAATGACAAATCCCCCACTCTCTGGATTCTCCTTTTCATTGCTGCAGATGCTTCTACTTGCACTTGGGATACAACCATCAGTCAGGTCAGGGATCTTCATTGCGTCCTTCTGTGCCCTTGACTGCCATGCCAGCTGCTAACTGCTGCTCAGCAGATGTGCAACCCCATGGGGAGTTATGACAGGATCATATGAAGTCACAAGTGCCATGGGGTTCAGTGAGCAAACAGATGGTCTTCTCTCTGGAAACCTTCATGGTGTGCTCAGGTTCAGCATTCATGGAGAGGTGACATCCTGGTCTTGGCCGATTGACTTCTACATGGGCCTAGCTGTGTGGAGAGGTACCAGCTCCAGCCTTCAAGAGATGCAGGAGTGTGTGTTGAGTACTTGTGACTCACAAAGGCTACACAAAGAAACTTCACATCTCCAGACTTATTTTCTGTGCTGGCAGCTGGGGTCCAGAGGCTAGCAAGCCCCTTCAATCAGATAAGATTAATTTTCAAGAGGCAAAAACCACTTAAGGGAAAAAAGGACAAATTCCAGGGACTATGGTTCTCAGAAGAGCTGATTCATTACAGAGTACAAGTTCTTACAAGTGCTGGGACCACCCCCAGGGGCCCAGACCTGTGCCCTGAACCTCAGGCCCAGAGTCAGAGTCACAATCAATTTAAACTTTACTAGCTGGCAATTGGACGGTGACAGGAGAGTCATGTCTGAGACATGGCCTGAATGTGTATTCCAAGAATAAGCTCAGGTTCAGCCACTTGCTTTTCAGCACCATGGAAAGCAATTAAAGGCCCTTGACTGGAAAGAGCAAGCGAGAGTACCACCAGGGAGGGCAAGAGTGCACAGGGAGCTGAACCAGTGACTTGGAGTCTCAAGTGGATTGAAAACATGATGGTACATACAAAATCCACTGTTTTGATACTTCAGGAGAGACACTGATAGACTGTTTCTCATGGCAGGCTCCTGTACCCAAAAAAAAAAAAAAAAAAGCCTAGAGAATAAAACAAAAGGGGATACAAGAATGGAGAAAGTGCTAGATCATCACGTAAAACAGATGTTGCTTATCCATGGAAAGCCAAGTTGAAATTTCGTCAGGGTCACTGATGAAAAGACACAAAGTAGGACTCAGACTAAACCAAATAAGCTGGCAGGACTTGCTATCTAGAGAGCGGGACCCAAGGAGACTAAAGAGGGAACCAGAAAGTATGAGTTGGGGTCAAAAGGAATCAAAGAATGACAAAGAAGAAGAGTTAGACTCAGAATATTTTGGAGCAGGATAGCACAATATGACATACAAGAGCCAAGGGAGAGACTAAGACCAAAGAAGAGACGCAAAGATTCTGAGGGAACAAGGTTTCTCAAAAGTGCAGCCCTCATGGGATTTTTTAGAGATGTAAAATTATTCCATTTGGTAATAGTACATTCATGACATCATGCCTTAATTAAAACCTAAAGATCTGTATATCCCAAAGGACCCTTTGAATAGCAATCATACATCAATATTAGTTCATCAATTGCAATAAATGTACCTCACCAATGAGAGATGTGAATATGGCAGATCCCAGGAAATTCCAACAAAATATGCCATCCATCATTTTTTCATTTGTGAGAAAAATATAGATTCCCTTTCCCAAACTGAGATGGAATTCCTCCTACCAAATACATTGTCAACACTATACCTTGTCATTGCACTTTTCAATCAAAAATCATAAAGACTAAATAGAAACTTAGCAAAATTTCTTAAATTCTCACAATAGCAATCACATAGTCAACTCACAAATACTCACATGATTTATCACAGTCCTCATTTGCTGAAAATAAAGATACATTAAAATCCTGTTTTATGTCACTGACATGAGTAGTCAATGAACTTCTCAAAGCAGTTTTGTTTTTACTAAACCACAGTTACGTGTAAATTCCTGGTTTTAAGTCTCTGATCATGAACTTTGGTTACAATAATGAATTTGTTTCTTTCATTCTCTCTGAACCCGTTGGGTGCTGAAGGGGGCAACTGTGTGGCAAAGGAATCACACTGAGGGTGATGAGATGATGAGGGCAGGGCTCTCCAGAATAGGATTAGGACTTTATAAGTGGGACCCCATGAAGATGTCTCCCTGTTTCCTCCATGTGAGGATACAGGAAGAAGTTTCCGGTCTGCAATCTAGAAGAAGGCCTCATCAGACTGTATAGCTGGCATCCTATCTTGAACTTCCAGTCTCCAGAATTATGAGAAATTCCTATTTTCTATAAGCTGTTCGTTCATGGCACTTTGCTACAGCAGCCTAAATGAGACCAAAACAGAAAAAGAGAGAAGAGAAATTCTTTATAAACACTTGGTCCCCTATTGTTGGCTTTGATGATGAAGAAATGGCCCACACACTAGAGATACTACAAACCTCTAGAAGCTGGAAAGGGCAAGGCAGTGAGTTGCCCTCTAGACTCTCCAGAAGGTAAAGCATCCTTCCCATGCCTTGTCTTTAACCCAGGAGGATCCATATCAAATTCTAGCCCACAGAAATACAAAATAATAAGCTCATGTTGCTTTCAGTCACAATGCTTCTAATAATTTGTTACAACAGTGGAAAACCAATATATAGAGAATGTCATTTATTCACCATGTATCTTTGAGTGCTTGCTGTATACGAGGTTCTCCTACATTGTCTCATTCTATCCTATGACAGCTCTAAAAGGACAACCTTGTTATTCACCCATTCCAGAGATAAGGGCACTGTGTCATAAAGAAGTTATTAATGAATGTAGATGTGTGAAGTCCACTTGTTTCAGAAATTCACAGAGATAGAGAATAGGAGGAGGCAGCTCAAAAACCATCACTGACTCTTCTGGGCCCATTGAGGAGACCAATTGAGGCTGTCTTAGTTTATCTTGTGTTCTTATAACACAATGTCATGCACTAGGTCATTTATAAAGAAAATTTATTTCTTGCAGTTCTGGGAACCAGGAAGTTCAAAAGCATGGATCAGGATGTAGGCCTTCTTACTGCATTGTATAGTATGGCAGAAGCATCACTTGAGAAGCACCTAAAGTACATTAACATAGGAATTTAGGAATGAAATTTCCAGCACAGGGACTTTTGGGGGACATGTTCAAACCATAACAAAGGGGAAGAAATTGAGCCAGCAGGACATGACTAGGGTCCTTTGTTCTGATGGCCCTGGCCTCTGGCTGCTAGTTTCTATGAGCTTTTTCACAGAATGCTTTTTTTCCTTTGCTGCCTGGTTCTCCCCAGCTCCATGAGCTCACAGCAGATCCTCCTCCAAATCCATTCTTGATTACTACCTTCTGGCTCAGCAGACACCTGCTGTGTTGAGTCCAGAAGGGTGAAAGTGCAGAATCAGGATGGTAGGCTCCAGTCCCCACTCTGCCCTTGAGAGCAAAATCTGTGAGCACATCCTAGACCTCCTCCATAGTTCTGGGTCAAGGACATGTCTGTGCAGCCAGCTGAGATGCATGAAACCTAATACCAGAGTCCTCCCAGAAAGCTGTTCCTGTGTTCACACAGTAATTCATGGTGATGGCAGAATATTCTGTTCTCCTAGTAAAGGTACACCAGAGGGGAAACAGCTACTAAGGCTTTCTTTCTGTTTTAAAAGAGCTTGAAACTGCATTATTTTTGTTCCCAATGTTTTTTCCTATGAAATTTTACAGCGAACCCAAAATAAAAGAAAGAAATGAAGAAAAAGAAGAAAGAAAGGAAGAAAGGAAGGAAGGAAGGAAGGAAGGAAGGAAGGAAGGAAGGAAGGAAGAAAGAAAGAAAAAAAGAAAGAAAGAAAGAAAGAAAGAAAGAAAGAAAGAAAGAAAGAAAGAAAGAAAGAAAGACAAACCCAGGAACCAAAATTCCCATTAGAATCTACACAGAAGTGCCTTCTTTGTGAATTTTGAACTATGATAGAGAATTACTTATTACCTAAAACCAGTAGAAGAAAAGCAAATTCACCTCTAGTTTAGAGAAAAGGACCATTGAAATAGAAATGATGCAATTTTTTCTGGGTTTTTTTTTTAATGCCATCCTTTATGTGATAGTGGAGACACAGATCTGTTTGCAGATAGGAAGCTGCCACCATTCATGGCAGGAAAGGGGGACTGTCTTAGTTACTTCTCTCATTGCTGAGACAAAATACTTGACACCCAAAGTTAAAAGAGGAAAGATTTCTTTTGGCTCACAGTTTATACGGGTTTTAGTCTGTAATTGGCTGGCTCCAAGGCAGGGTGGCATGGCAGTGGGGCATCACAGAGGAGACACAGTTCATGGCAGGCAGAAGACACAAAAGCAAGCACCAAGCAACAAGCCTCATTCTGTCCCTTATATCTTATCCAGGCTACTGGCCCTTAGTGTAGGTAGCACTCACACCCTCAATCCTAGTGCCCTGAGTCCTAGCATTGCACTATGAATCAATCCCAGCATCACACTGGAGATCCAGCCATCTCTGAAAAGCCCACCTATGACTGCATGAGACTTTGGGGGAACATCTAAACACAAGTCACAACAAGGACTAAGAGTGGGGGAGGGGAGAAGGAGGAAATGCAGCCACCTGGTAAAATGCACCTGTAACATGCACAGGTGAAATTCTCAGAGATGTCTAGGAAAAGCTGCACTTAAAACTAGAAAAAAAATAGTGCTATCTTCAGTGCTCCATCTAATTTAACTCAGAACATCACCTTAAATAAACAACAATGAATACTACACATTTTGGCAGACATTAACTGAGTCTGTTGTATACTAGCCCCAGCACCAAGCACAGAGCATCAGATATGGTTATGCCCTCAAAAAGGTCATGCCTAATAGGGAGATAAGGTAAGCTGCACTACAGGCAAAATCAGAACATCAGAGAACCCATCACTGCAATTTATTATATTAAGAGGTTAAATGAGAACACCATATGGTCATCATATGAGTGCCAGAAAACATTCACTAAAATCGCACATCCAACTCTGATACAAATTTTAAGTAATCAGAAAGTAGAAATACACTTTTAAAAACACTGGAAAAATCTAGCAAGCATCATAATTAGCAATAAATCATTAGACATTTCCATTGACGTCAGAGTGGCAAGTCGCCAAAAATGGCCAGAAATCTACTCCCTGTCTGTGTGAATCCCTTTGCAGAGTGGTTTTATCACTCATCCACTAAGTTGTAGAGTCTTTGTCACCACCTTCTGAACACGGGCTAGCCTTGCGCCATGCCTCAGTGGAATCCGGTAGAGGTGATATTCCATGAATCAAAGCCTGTGACTGGTGGTTGCGTGCTTTCCGCTCTTGCCACTTGGGAGCATCATGTTGAATAAGCCTGGCCATCCCACAGCAGGATATGAGAGCACATCATGAAGCAGAGGTGAGCTGTCCTGAATGAGAGCTGTTACCAGTCATTAGTCA
Source organism: Dasyprocta punctata (assembly GCA_004363535.1). Classification (NCBI taxonomy): domain Eukaryota; kingdom Metazoa; phylum Chordata; class Mammalia; order Rodentia; family Dasyproctidae; genus Dasyprocta; species Dasyprocta punctata. The sequence goes on from RJWM01001121.1 coordinate 15,913, forward strand.
ATTTAGACCACTCTGCTCTGGCCAAGTGACAGATTTCATGTAAGTGATCTTGGGCAAAACCAGTAAAACACAGATCAGATAAAGTCCACCCTAAATTGCTAACCCATGAAACAGTAAATAGCTTTACAACCATTACAGTTTTAAACCATGAAGTCATTTGTAGTATGTATTAGTTTGCTAGGGCTGTCATATCAAACTACAGACAAACCACATGACTTAAAGAACAGTGACTATGGGAGTTCAAAAGTCTGAGATCAAAGTGTTGGCAAGACTTGTGCTTCCTGCACACTGTGAAGGAAGATCGGATCCAAGCCTCTTTCCTAGGCTTGGAGATGACCTCCTCGTGCGCACATGACAATCTCCCTGAACGTCTGTGTCGAAGTTTCCCTCTGTAAAAAGATATGAATTGGACTAGATTACAGTCTACTGTAATGACCTCATTTTAATTTGATTACCTCTAAAAAGACCCCATCTCCAAATAAGTTGAGTTCAAAGGCACTGGGATTTGGGATGTCAACGTATGAATTTCTGGGGACACAAGTCAACCATGACGTTGTACAACAGTAGATGACTCATACCATTGGGAACAGAAATAATTGCTGTTATTCAGCTTTGTTCTGATGTCTCCACTTAATATAATACAGTAAGAACAAGAAGCAAAATGTTTAAATATGGGAAAGCCAGAGACAAGATTATCATTATTTGGAAGATTACCTTATTTTATACATGGAAAATCTAAGAGCTTTAACAGAAACACTATTAAAACTCCTTAACAAGAGAATTCCTTAAGATTGCTACATACAACATTAATATAGTTTCAAAGCTGCTTTCCTTTATATCAGGGAAACCAATTTGAAGGTATAATTTTTAAAACTATTTTCACACAAAGATTTGTATACGAATGTTCAAACCAGCTTTATTAATAATGCAACCAAATATTTCTACCTCAAAATAAAGACAATACAAATATTTATGAACACTTGAATATATGAATAGTGATATATCTATATAATGATGGTTCCATTTAACAATGTATACAAGGGCAGTGTATACATTTTTCAAAAAACAGATTCAATGACAGAAAATTGATAAAAATATACTTACATGAGTGTATTAATTTTATCATATATAAACTATACTTCAACAAATATATTTTTTAGATTCCAATTTTATTGAAGGGATGAATCGTAAAAGTACTAAGTGTCAGCACCCAGAGAGGCTGAAGCAAGAGAATGGTAAGCTCAAGCCCAGCTTATTGACTTAGCAAAATTTTGTGTCAAAATAAAAAATAAAAAAGGCTGGGAATGTAGTTTAGTGTGATTTCAATCCCTAGTACCACACACACACACATACACACACAAACAGATCTTAAAATACCCAAAGAAAAATTAGAAGAATATTCTTATAAATTTATGGTATAAATAATCAACCTGATAGAGCAAAGCAAAAGTTATAAATTATAAGATTAAAAAGGTACATTGCAGAAAATATTCTAAATGATTATATATCAAAGGACTCATTAAAAAGTTTAGAAATAAACAACATGGGCTAGAATTATAGCTCAGTGGTAGAGGGTTTGCCTCATACTTGCAACAAACAAGCTATAAACTTGGAAAATCATAACACATTTGAAAAGCAATGAGACCCTTTCAAAAATACTATCCTAAGATGTGCAATGAAAATAGAAAACTACTGGCACTCAGGATGTTCAAGAACTAAGAAGCCAGGGAGACAGATCCATGTGGATTCATGTGCTTCCAGGAAGGCAGACAGGAGAAGGGGAGCTGGAAGAAGGCTCCGGTGCTGGGTGCTCACTGACAGTCACCTGGGGTAGAGAACAATAGAGACTATCCTACGCTGGTGTGCTTTGCTCAATGCATGATGATCCCATTCATTAGCAGTGGAAGTAATGTAATCATTTTCCTATTGCTTATCATCTCCTTCTTGAATAAAAGTGTGGAATGAAGAGGAGCTTCACCCACAGTTCTCAGACCTTTGGATTTAGAAGCCACTTGCACTGTAATAATTGTTAATCCTGAAGAGCTGTTGTTTATGTCCTATTGCTATCGATGTTTACTGTATTAGAAATTAAAATGGAGAACACATATATTAAAACACTCTAAAATAGAGTATATACTAATATACTGCATGCTATTGCATTTTAAAAATAACTATAATGAAGCCAAGATATGTTCACACAAATGAACAGTTTTATTAAAAAGTAGCTACATTTTCCAAGGTAAATTTTCTAAAGGAATGGGAAAAATGGAATTTCTGCATATCCTTTTAATGTCATTCTATTAATGTCACTATTGCTTGAAAGACAATGCAGAAGAAGACCATATAGTGGAAGATAGCTAAGTTGTCAGATATAACCTATTGTGGTATGTTGTTTTGGTTTATTGTATGAAGAAAATCAGGTCTCCTCCAAATAGATAGTTGAAAAACAAGTTTCTAAGTACCCCTTTCAGATAATTGTGAATTTTTTCTTATATACCATATCAAAACTCAAAAAGTTATAGATTCTTGAACTTTATTTAACATGGAGTAAGAAATTCATCAAAGAATTTATTTTACTCTTCTAACATCAAACTTCATTGGTCCATTTTATAATTTAAATGAATCTTTTACCTATATAACATCACACATTGGTCATTTGGAAAATGTTAGATCACTGTGTTGTGCAGATCTTCCAAATGTTGATATATTTTATTACGCAATATTAAAGCATCATCTTGGTTAAAATCACCACCGATATCATCAAGAAGGACCTCCATACCTGTAACTCTAAAGTTCATGGTGGCTGATATAAGTATTTCAAAATTCCAAGTTTTACTTGAAAGCTCAAATTTTATCACTGGCAAAAAGAAAAAACAAAAAGAAAAGACAAACAAAAAAATACCACTGTCAGTTGTCAGTTGCTTTCCTTGAAATGACAGGCCTGCTTCATTCATTTTTGAGAAAATATCTTAGCAAATACCCAAGACTCAATAGCAGAGGTCTGTCTGTCAGTCATTCTTTGAAGTAGAAATGGTGCTCAAAGCAAGAAGTTCATTCAGGCCAAAACAGAAACAGCTGAATACCCACACTTCTCCTTGGAGTAGTTTCCAGAATAGGTAGGCATCAGAAATGCTTTGTGTGACCAATTTGTACTTTCATTGTTTGATCATTTTTTATGCCGAAATCTAAAATAACAATGTGCAATATATTAACTAGTGTTAATTTCCTACTGTTTTTAAATTCTGTATTGTTTCTATGCTTTTGTTTTATTTTGTTTTTTTTAAATTTTTTTATTAAAAAAAGAAAAGTTTTGTGCATGTTAATACATTATACTTTCTGCTGCTTCATCAAAAGCACTTTGACTAAAACTGGCCTTAAATTGTGACTGCTAAAATGTCCAGAAATGGAGTGTATCACCATTGCTTTGATTTCTGCTAAGCTTTGTTGTCTTCCTACCACTGCTTCTACCCTTTAAGGCCAAATATCAAAAGAAGAAAAGAGACCAGGTGCATCCAAGCATTTCTATGAAGCATTTTACCTCACAGACCTCCCAAAAATGTCTCAGGGACACACATGCTCCGAGCTTTCAGACACACTGTACTATCTTATTTCAAGGAAGTAGTTAGAAGTCTGGTCAAAGAAGCTTGATTAATTCCAACATTGCTTAAAACAGTGAAAATTGAAAAGAACTAGAAAGGAGGGTGCTTTTTAGCTAAATGTTGGTTCATCCACACAATGGAATACTGTAAAGCCAATATGGTGTCAGGGGAATCAAATGAGGAGAGATTCGTGCCGGAAAGTATACTTAGGAATGGCTCCTACAAGGACACAAGCGATTCAGATAGACAAGATGCAACTTCAGAAGAGGTCACAGCCTTTTGCAGAGATTTGGCAGCCTTTCAGAAGAACCTGAAGGACAAGGGACAAGGCCCCTGAACTCGCCCATTATGTGGATTTAAGGTGAACCTGGGCAGGAGACTCTAGGGCACCAAGTTGGTAAGTGGGTTGGGTTCTGATGTGAGCCAGGGGCAGGCAGCAACCAGGACATGAGTGCCCTTTTCCAAAGAGGATTCTGGACAATATACTATAGCATTCTCTAAAAATGCTCAAAAGAGGTAATCCAATTCTTTAATATTTAACATGAAAAGTTGTATTTAAATGAAATGAGTTCCTAGCATTAGGCCATCTTCTGTACCAAAAAATAAAATGAGACTTCCCATAGAAAATCCTCCAAAGATAATGAACTTCACAATAAAAATCTCTGGGGGTAACATTCAAAGATAATGTTCTATTTAAAAACTTGCAGATCTTTCTAAGTTCTTTATGAATATATATCACATTTATGACCACAAAATTATTTCTGGTTATAAAAGAATAGTCATGATGAAAGAAGTATTGCATCAACCACAGAACTGCAGGCCAAGATGGACAGTCACAGACCAGCTGTCCAAACCTGTCTCCTTACACTAGAAGGAATGCCACCCAGAGAGTCAAAGGACTCACCCAGGTCATGCAGAAGGTGTATGGGTCCCCTGGGTCTGGAATCCCATGCTCTCATATCACTGTTTCAGGCCCCATAGTGATACAAAGAGCTGAGGTATGACATAAAAGGAGATGTGGACACAGAAGTGTGTGTGAGGTATTGAAGCATTATGACAGCAGGAGGCAGTAACAGGGGCCCTCTAAGCACCTGGAAGGGTTCATGTTAAAACTGGAGGCTCAGGACACAGAAGTCTTATCTGGCTGCACAGATAAGAAAGGATATGCTTGAGACAGGGATGGAGAAGTATCATGGGTACGACTGGGGTCTTTAAAATGTGTATTGGTTACTTTTCTCTCATTGCTGAGATGAAATAGTTGATACCCAAAATGAAGGAAGGAAAGGTTTATTTAGTTCACAGTGCATGTAGATTTCAGTCCATAATCAGCTGACTCTAAGGCACAATGGCACACGGCAGAGGGCAACAGTCCATGGCAGCAGAAAACAGCACAAGCAACAAGAGCAAAGGGGCAGAGCATGGAAAGAAAACTCTTTCTGTCCCTTATATTGTATGTACTTGTGTGTAGCGCTGACACCCATAATCCCAGCATTGGACCATGAGTCATTCACAAACTCTAAAAGCCCACCTCCATGACTGCATAAGGCTTCAGAGGGACATCTAGATTCAAACCATAACAAGGTGTGTCCCAGGGAGTGAGACAAGCAGCAAGGCAGAGGATTGCCGGAAATTTCCAAAGAAACAGTCCAATAATTCAGGGTTGGAAGTTGCGCCCTAGGAAAATTGATCTGCCAGCTACAGTATCTGAGAAGACATGAGAAAAGCAGAAACATCAGTTCAGGATGTAAGTGTGAAAATTAGTTCATAGATTTTTAAGTAAAAGAGTAGAGCCCCATGAAATAAAGAATTTTGAAGCTGTTTAAGTGACAATGAGATATGACATCCTCATTGCTGCTCAATGCTGTGTCCAGTTAAGGCTACTGATTGCAAAAAAGGTCATCATCAGAAAGAATTCATCTGACCATCAACTAACTCACTCAATCCATATTTATGGAAGACCTTATCATGTGCCAGGCAGGTGTGTTGATTATATATAAAATTTGATGAAGTGCCACATTTTAGGAGTAACCAAGCTGCCCACAGAGGCAATTTGAGAACCTTCAGGCAGCAGGCTGAGTCTGAAAAACATGGTCATGAACATCAAGAAGCTTTAATAATTGTGTTATCTCATCTTGGAACAGAAAAGACACCTTTGCAAAATTTTTTCTCCAGGAGATCCATCCAGGATGCGTAAGACTTACGTATGATGATTCAGTATGAACAAGTGCAGTGGGAATGACTTGTGGAGGTCGTGACTCAAGTGATATATATGATGTGACTCAGGACCTGGGTCAGCCAGTGTGGCACCAGCAGGGAAGCTGAGCTGAGCCAGAGGCCCCAGCCACAAAGGCAGAGGGTCATGGAAAGTGCCTGTGCTGAGTTGCTCTGAGGAGGAGCACTGAGCAAAATCTGAGGCAGGCTGCTGCTCCACCACCTGCAAGCCCTCTACCACTTGAGTCCACAGCTGTGTACAGGGCTCCTGGCCTGGGCCAATATTAGTGTGAGCAACCTGCTCTTGAACTCAAGCTAACCTGTACATCTGAAAACCACATGTCTAATAAGCTGTTGCCCAGGCAAGATGCTGACAAATGTGCAATGGGCGCGGAGAGTAGTAGGGGCGACAGAGAAGGATAACAGAGTCTGGTGGTGTTGGAAGTTCCACAAAAGCCTTGGCATTTCTGCTGAGCCCCTGGCCAATGAGGATGATTCCCAAACAAGGAGGGATGTTACAATGCAAGTTTCTGAAAATGAGATGGTTTTCCCTATTTTTTTTAGCATGAAATCATTTTAACACCACTTCTAAGAAAGTGTGATTGTGCATTTAGATATCCAATCTGCTTCCTTTTCTCCCCCAAACAATCCATTCTAAAATCCAGGGCTGAATAAATGTTCTCAAAGCTATTTTCACATGTCACCCCCAGATCAAAATCCTGCTGTGACCCTGCATTTATAGTTCTTTTAAAAAAATCAATGGAACTGAAAAATATTCTCAGAAATATGAGGAGGACCCCTGCTTTCAAAGCAGTTACTCTACTGAGGACAGGATGAGTATTGCCAAGACACTAGTCCTGTTAGAGCCTGGCACTGACCTCTTGAAGTATCTGGATTAAACATAGGGTAGGACAATGACTAGACCACAGAATCCTATATGTGTCAAAGGTTCTAGCTCCCGCTGGAGAGAGGGGATGATGTCATCTCAGGGGGACATTGTCAAATGGGGAACTTCTTGAAGAAGCTGAGAGGAAAGGGTAGGTCCACAATACCTAAAGTACTCATATTCAGGACAAGTTTGCCACTTTATGATCTAAAGGAGTAAGTGAGCTGCTACAACACAGCACATAGGTGTCACTCACCTCTGAGGGACTTAGTGATGATTAAAGGATAATTCATGTTGAATGTTTCCCAGAACTCTTGTCACATGGCATCTGATCAATCATAGCAATTGCTGAGGAAGATAAGGACGTGGATATACAGAATAATATGGGAGCATGAGAATAGCAATTATATGAGGCATAACGGAAGGCTTCCTGGAAAAGATGATAGCTAAGATGTGATCTGAGGAGTAAGTTTATACTAGCCAGGTGAATTACAGTTTCAGGCAGTGGAAATATGTGCAGGAGCCAGAAGTGGAAAAAGGCATGGCACACTTGCACATGGCATGGCACAGCTAGAGTGCAGCCTCTGAGAGATGACACCAAAGGGTCAGAACTGGAGGAGGTGAGGCACATGGGCTCTATCCAGAGGCAAGTGGAAATTCAGTAGAGGATCAGCTGGACTTGGCATAATCAGAGTTGATTCTCAGAAGAATTGTTCTGATAGCCATGTGGAGAGTGCATCAGAGGGCAGAAGTGGAGTAGGATGCCATGTGGCAGGTCTTTAGGTAAGTGTCAGTGGGGAGAAAGATGAAGGTGATCTAGACAAGACCTGTGGGACAGATTCCTGAAAGATACAGGGTGAGAGAAGCTCGAACGAGATGAGGACAGGGAGCAAGAGAGAGTGACACATCAAGGGTGAAGCCAGTTTCTTGGCTGGAGCAATTGGGTTTCACTGTGTCATTCAGAGAAAAGGAATAGGAATTACCAAGCAGATGAACAAAAGGAAAGGCAGTCAAGGGAGGTGAGCGGAGATGATCAGATGATCAGAAAGAAGCAGAAAGCACATCCTTCAGGTTATGGAAGCCAGGGCAGTAAATGCACTGATCATAAAGGTGTGGGCAGGATGAAGGGCAATAACAGAAGGCAAACCTTCAGGAAAATGGAAATGGGGAGCCAGAAGCACCTCAGTGTCTGCAGGTGAAATGAGCACCTACTACTAGAGTCACAGAGTCAAATGGAAGGGAGCCAGAGTCGATCCCCAGCCCCAGAAGGAGAAGACCCCTGACTTCAACCTCCTGCTGTCCCACAGTCCCCTGCAGAAGCCTGACAAGAGGGCTGGCATAGTGCACTGTGGTCTGCCACCTGGACAATGAACATATGAATGGGGTCACAGGAGGAGGGGTGGCAAGATCAGCCAGCACAAACGTGACTCTGAGGTTTAGTGGGCATGGTAGTGGAGCTGGGTAATGGAATACATGTCGATTGCTGCTCAGGACAAAGGTCATGGGAAAGAGGCATAAAGAGAGAGGAGCCATTAGCATGAATTTGGGACAGGGATAGAAAGATCTACCATGGTAATTGCTATGGTTTACACCTAAAATGCTTCCCCAAATTCTTGTGTGTGAAAGCTGATTGGATCAATACGACACTATATTTATTCAGCAGTTATATGTGCTACTAGGAGATGGGGCCTGGTTGGAGATAGGTCACTGGGAGTGTGACCCAGGGGTGTGTGTATTATTGTCCCCAGTTTCCCTCTTCTTTGTCTGCTTCCTGGCCTCTATGACATGAGCAACTTTTCCCCCATCATGCTGCTCAGCCATTCTGCTTCAGCCTTGGAGCCAGCCAACCATGGGCTGAAACCTTGAGCCAAAATAAGCTTCTCCTTGTATGAGTGTCCAGCACTATGTCCCAGTGATGGGGAATGCAACTAAGGCTGTACTGGAAAGGAGCGTCAGTGAGGTGGGAGGAAAATCAGGAGTGTGGCTTCCCAAAGGCACAGAGAAGAGGAGGTTCCTCAAATGGAAAGGGACACTGCAAGGGAATAATGGAGACAAATGAAACCGAGAATTAAATATTGCCCATGGATGCAACATAAGAGACGTTGTTGGTGACCTCAATGAACTTTGCCCAGTGTGGGAGGGAAGCTGTCATTTATACTCAGTTGCAGTGGGAGGTGACCTCACTTGGGTATCAGGTACGGTTTATGGAAAGGGGGTGGAGAGTGGCTGAAGTGAATGTCAATGGACAGTCCCACTATAGGCTGCAGGATGTGGCCCAGTGTGGAGTGCAGTGTCAAGAATGAGGTTCCTGTCTTCCCTGGAGAGCTGAGCAGGACAGAAACAGGAACCACAGATGCCTTTACTTCTCTATAGCACCAAACTCCATGACTTCTTGGGGAGTTTCGATATTAAAAAATAAATCTGGAGTATTAAGTAAGGGACACCTGAATATATCATCCGTCTCATGCTGTAGGAACTGAGGATAACAAGAAAGGTCCTCTTGTGGCACACAGAGAATGGAAGCAAAGGATGACACAGCAGGCACAGCCTTTTAGAAAATGAAAGAACTTTGACTATGTGAACATAAGATTTTCCCAGCTATGCCAAAACCTAAATGACACCAGCCACTAAGAAATAGTGTGACCCTGAGAAAATTCCTTTGCCCTTCTCGGTCCCTCCTAATTTGTTGTTGCTGGCAATTGGGTGAGATGATGCTTGTCAAGAGCCACGAAGAAGGGAGGAGAATCTGAAGGTTTGTGATACACTTTAGTTGCTTCGCCTTCCTCCATGGATGTTTCTAGAAATGTTTTTCTTGCCTTTTCCATCAACAAAGAACACTTTAAACCCATAAACTCAAAAGAAATAACGAACATCAAGATAAGAGAACAGAGGTAGAAAAGAGTTCACCCTTCTTCTAAAATAATAATGTAACCAAGTGTCTCTTTTGGAGGGACAATTTAATCAGCAGTCATTCTGACAATGGAAATCTTTAATGACGCGTAGAGCCACAACAATGACAACACAAAAAGAAAATGCTTTAATGGAAAGCATTTCACCTGGTATGTAAAATTTGAATGGAATAAACCTTTCTGTTTGGCTTATTCAATCTTTGCTTCATTGTTTGTTTTAATTAGTTCAAGCACTAGATACCTAATGTATCAGAGGAAAAAAATTACACCAAGCCTGCTTTAAAAACAATATTTAGCTACTAGCTAACAATTGAAAAGGGAGTTCTATTTTTCAGAATCTCTTAACTGTTCTCATTTGACAGGAATTATTTTACTGTCAACAGATTTGTTACAAATTTATGAACCATTTTAACCTCTTTCTGCTGCACTCGAAATATTTTTGTGTAGAGTTTAAAGAAATTGTGCAAAGCTGGCTCTTCCATGGCAGCCCCCGCTCTCTCTCTAGAGAGTTCCAGGGAGGACACTGCACTCCACCAAACTTCAGGGAACCATTTCTTGTGCCTCCTGTAGATGGGCACAATATTTAGGACATTTAGAAGTCATCTTTATAACACAATAAACAGAATGAAGTGCTGGGAGATTATTCATGCCTATTGACCTATGAAAGTGAAAGAAATGATGTGACCACATTAAAAAAGAAGAGGAAATAAAGTTTCCTTTATGGAAACATTTTTTAAATGCTTTATATTCCATCACTGGTCAAAACACCCCAAAATTATTAGTTAATGCACTTTACTTAACCAAAATTCAACTCTGACATTCTGTAAAGGGCATAACTGCTTCTATTACAAACTATTGGAAAAAGAATTATGAGTGCCCCACCAACTGATTACATTGTACTCTTTGGGCAATAATCCTTGTCAGAGAGTTCTAAAACAAGAGAAACGTGCTATGTATCCCACTATCATTTTTACTGCACAAGGAGGCATGTATAAATATCATCATTTCATGTGAGTCTTTGGTATGGAAATTAGAGTATAAACACTTAGCCAAATAGTCCTTCCGCTTTTGCAGAACAAAAGTGCTCAAGTCAAGTTTTCAGGCAATGACTACATGATTCCTGTGAATAGATCTTTGACAGCATCTTTTAGTGATAAGAGTCAACCCAGTGAGCCTTCAGGGAATGAACAGAACATCAATTACCTTTATACATTTCGATCCATGGTCCCTGTGTGAATGAAAACAAACGCAAAAAGAAAGTCTACATTTTAAGATATCCTTGAAAATGACTAGGTAGCGTACGAAAAGAAAAATGTTACCACCTGCATTATTTAGGGTTTTCCAGATGAACAGATTCAATATAAAATATATGCATGATTATATAAGAGATTTACCAGGTAGGTTTACAGAATCAGATGTGGAAGGGCCCCAACACAGTCTGCCAGATCAGAGGCAGAAGAATTCAAGATGGCCATCTGCATTCTGGAGGGTCAGAAAATCCAGTAACCATGAAAGGTTGAAGGCCTGGAAGCTCACTGTAGGGCCACAGGTGCAAGTCTGTGTCAGAAGACAAAAGAATCTGCATGGACAGCTGAAGAATCTATGTTAGAAGGCTGAAGAAACTGGAGATCAAAGTCCAAAGACTATGATGAAGATTGGAGTGGCCTCAACAAAGGAAAACTTTCTCTTCCTTCTTCCTTCCTTTTTCATTCTGTCCAAACTACAAGTCTATTTTTTGGTGCAACCCACCTCAGAGGTGGGTCTTCCCCTTTCCGTTTTCTGGTCTACATGTCAATCACCCACAGACACACAAAGTTTACTAACGTACTAGATGATTCTTATTCAAATTACGCTGACATATCACAACTAAGGATCACATAACCTCAGTCCCAGAATAGGTACAAAGAATTATCCTCATATAACACTCAAGAAAATAGCAAAAAAAAATTGTAGAAATTATCTTGCATTTGGTTGCCAAGGGTGTGTGGAAGCTCTGTTCCTCCTGCTAAATTTTTCTATAAATCTAAAACTTTTCTAAAAATGAAAACATCTTGTGTATGCTATATGGAACTGCATTTAATACCACTAGACAAGGACTGGGTAAATAATTACAAACTCAACATTCATCAGGATTTTAAATCCAGTGTATACACAAGATCTTCACAGTCAGTGGCAAATAGCAATGCATCTAGTCAATAACATGAAGGAGCCAGGTAATTTGAGGAGGCCGTGAATGTCTTTTTTCACCTACGGGTACCAGACTGGACTTTCCAGCTGGAATAATGAGACCTAATAGTTATAAATTTGATGATGAGTTTATATCAGTTGATCTGCTACTGGTCTTCAATCATGCTTTGATTGAAAAGTTTTCTATAAAATACCACACTTCACAAAGAAAATGTGTACCCAACTGACACTACCTTGAAAAACTATTATTCTATAATTACTGTTTAGTACTGGATGCTGAGCACAGTTTTCATACCTGGGAATGCAAAGAGCAGGGAGATGGAGCCTGCTCCGGGGTGACAAATGTGGCCTCTGATGGGATAGGGTCACTCCAATTAGTGTAATGGAACTAAGTGCTGTGAGGACTCAGAGATGATTTGGGCCAATTATTTTCTGTGCCTAAGGGCCAGGAAAACTTTACAGAAAAGATGTTTGATTTGATCTCTGGAAGAAGACAGGGAATACAACAGGTAAAGCAGGGGAGAGGGATGTTGGAGGCAGGAGGGACAAGGTGACTATATACAGAGACAAATAACATTTATGGTTTTATAGATTTATATTTATTCCCAGATATAAATCAATATATAAAATAACATAAACGTAAATACATAATGCTTATACTCTTTGTATTTATTGCTTTAAAATATTCATGTGTGTACAAAAACTAAAAGTAATTTTAAAAGTAAAAATGTTTAGATCATTTTCTTACACTACAATGTGATAAAATTGCAAATGTATAATAATAAAAAATTCAACCAGGGAAATAAAATGCTTCAGTCTTATAAATAGCATTGGAAACAAAAGGAAATCAGAATTTCAATTACACAGTGTTTATATAGTAGTAATAGGAACTCTAAGTACAAAAATTTTATTTAGATTAAGTCATACTCTCATGTTTTTAATTATTAATCAAAAAAGCTAAAAATATGCTTAGCATTCAACCAAATGAATAAGAAAGAGAGAGAGAGAAAAATGTGAAGAAACCATGATAACAAAATTAATCAAGATACAAAGGGAAAATAATGAAACTGTAATGTATAAAAAAGCTCAGAATATAGATGGATTCAAGTAATATTTCTTTTAAAAACAAGCAGGCAACTCTCTGGAAAATCTAATCAAGAAAATTGTCAAAGAAACCACATGACTACAAATAAAAAAGGATAAAACACTGTAATTTTAAAGGTATAGTATAAAGAATTCCATAATAAGAGATTTTTAAGTTTGAATAGAATAAGTGATTTTCAGGAAAATATACATAAACCATAATGAATGCAAAAAAGATTGAAAGCTCAAGTAAGCCAAAATAATTTTTAAATCTATCAAGAAGCTGACAACCCAAATAAGCCAAAAAGACAGTTTAAGTCTATCATGGCTCTACTTCCAAAATTAAGCAAGCAAACAAAACTTCTTGCTGCAAATGGATTTGTAAGTCTCATCAAAGTCCCACAACTTTGTGACATTTAACAGCAATGATTCATTCTCTCATATTGTTAGTGAGGCAGCAACTCAGGAGGGATTTAGGAGCCTCATCTTGCCTCAGAGATTTTCAGAAGGCGGCAGTCTGCATCAGACAGGCCTGTCATCCGTAAAGGGCTGGAGTGGGGCTGCAGGATGCAACTCCACAGTGTTTTATTCTCATGGCCATTGGCAGGTCATTCATGCTTCTTTGGCTGTTGGCAGGTGGCCTCAGTTCTTTACTGTGTAGGGGTCCACACAGTTACCTGGGTATTCTCATGACATGGAAGCCAATTTGTCCCAGATTGAGTAACCTAAAAGAAAGAACAAGGGAAGGGCTGGTGATTTAGCTCAGTGGCACAAGTGCTTGCCTGGCAAGTGCAAGGTCATGGGTTCAATCCCTGGTACAAAAAAAAAGAGCGGGGGGATTGCAATGATTTTCATGACCTAGGATTTGAAGTCACATGGTGACATTTCCCCTTGTTGTATTCATTAAAAAAGAATCACTGAGTCCAGTACATATTTAAGAAATGGTAAGTTAGATTTCACATCTTAAGAGAAAGTGTGCCAAAAATTTTATGAATATATTTTATTTATTTTATAGGGGTTCCTTAATTTTGTTTTTTTTTTATTTTTTTAAATTTTATTTTTATTTTAAAGAAGATAAAATTAAGGAAATAGAACAGAATAAAACCAATCAAAACAAACCAGTGTAAGTGATACAGCTCTTCAAAACAATACTAAATCAATGATAGTTACCATAATGCCTCTTGTGTTCAAAATAGCTGCAGATACCTTCAGACATAATAAAAACCAAACAGAACAGAGCAGAATAGAACCAATAAAAACAAAACAATGAATGCAATAAAGGACTTCAAAACATGATGATAGTAAATCCAAAATGGCTATCATAATATATCTTGCTCTCTTTGAAATAGCTGCTCATGCATCGGATATAACAAAACAGAACAAAACCCAACAAAACAATGAAAATGATACAGGATTCAAAACAATGAAAATGATGCAGGACTTCAAACAAAATTAACAATGGTTACCACCTTCAGGAGGAGATCTCCCCTAGATGCCACACTGTGTACCACTATCCTCTGACTAGATGATCAGATCACTGGTCTGAAACCTGCAAGGTCACTGAAACACCAAAACACCACAAGCATCAAAACACCACAAGCATCAAATTGCATTTCATCTCAATAGTTATCATCACAGCATGTGTTTCTCCTGATCAGCCAGTCACTTACTGGGTGTGGGGGGGTTGCTCTCCTTGTTTGCCAGCCCATGTGCCAGAAGGGGTTGGTGTCTGGCTGTCCCCCCACTGGCAGCAGCCCACACAGGGCACTGGTTGGCAGGGAGGGCTTGCTTCTTGGTGAATCCTTGTTCTCTCCCTCTGCAGTCCCTGAATTATGAATATATTTTAGAACATCAACATAGTCTGTCTACTGGCAATAAACTATTTACATATCTCCCAATTACAAAACATACTTCTTTTGACTCACTTTGATACATTCTTATATCTTAAAAATCCAGAATGTTTTCATATAAGCCAGGTACGTATTGAAGCAGGCTACTTGGATGTGGTTTCTTAAGTACAGCTCCTCGAGTACATTTTCTCTTGATTGAAAATCTGTGAACTAAAGAACAGAATTTCCAACATACAATGGATAAAATAATTGTTATTGGTACCCCTTTTCAAAGAGGGAAATGGGACATGGAATATTAATGTTTAATTCTAATCAGGCAAATTATGGTTTGTTTGCTTTTGTTTTGTTTGATTTGTTTGTTCGTTTTTGCTTAGAACTCAGTTTTACTCCTACATGGGCTATTAGATCTATCCTCTGAACTCTTGGTCCTGCTTTCTGAATACTACTTCCATTTTCAGAACAGCCAACCAAGTTTATATCTGCAAATTTTTCTCAGTCTGCTGCCTGTGAATGAAATTTGGAGACTGTTTTCTATGTCTCTGCCCTGTTGGGTTCAAGTTATTGTCATTTATAATAGTACTTTTTTATTTTTTTTTTTTACAGTTTGTGAATCTCTTACAAATCTTTTTGGAAATTCATTCCATTAAGCAAAAACCATGGCTGCAAATAGTTTTAAGGTAAGTTATTTTCTAGTTGGTCCTGTTACAGAGCAACCTCTTAAAGCTTCTCAGGAGCTCTGTTATTAGATTAAACAATTCTCTAGGATGCCACATTATATTTTTCTGAGGTATAAACAAAAGATTTTAGAATAATGGCCTTGAATTAATCAGTAAGTTTTACTGTCTTATGAATGTCCTGAATTTGACCTTTACTTAGAAGTAATTTTTCTTAATTTTAGTACCATTTGTCACATAGAAAGGCTAAGTAGTTTTAAAAAACATTAGCCCAGGTCCTTAAATGTTAAATAACACTTTCTTTAGGTTCTAGTTGTACTTCCACATTTTTCTGTACACAGTAATAAAGAACCAGGCTGTGTCTTTATCACTTTATCCTCAGCAAAGTCATCTAGTGTATTATTCTACTTTCCATGTTAACCACAGTGAAAATCTTGTTGAATGTTCTACCATTATATATCAACAATCCCCTTTCCTCATATTTTCAGTAAGATTTTCTTCACTTTCCTTGATGGTTTCACCCATGTTAGTCTCTTCATTATACTTTGTCATCACTGTCCGTAGTGAACAATGATCCCACTTGTTGTGGTTTGGATCTAGCATGTCCCTCAAAAGCTCATGTGCTAAGGTCTTTGTTGTCATTTTGTGGTGCTGTTAGTATAGTGGAGATGGGGCCATAGCAGAAAGAAGTTAGGTCACTGGGGATATGCCCTTAAAGGGACTATTGGAACCTTAGCACCTCTTCTCTCTCTCTTTTTCACTTCCCTGATGTGAACATGTCTGCTCCAAAATATGCTCCCTGCCATGATATTCAACCTTGCCACAGGACCAAAGGTAACAAAGTCAAGTGACCATGGACTGAAACCTCTGAAACCATGAACCAAAATTAATCTTTCCTCCTTTTCATGATTGATTCTCTCAAGAATTTTGTCATAGCAGTGGAAAGCAAACTAACACATCACTTACCATACATAGCTTATTGTGGTCAGGGTTTACAAGGGAATGGATTTAATACAGGACACACAGTTTATGGGATTACTTTATAATATTCACCCAAAGAGTCAAATACAAAAGAGTGCAAGAAATCTGTCTACACACTAGAGACCCAAAGAATACATCTGAGGTCCAGAATACAATGCCAATGTCCTGCATGAGTCCAGCTGAAGACCTTGCCCCATGGCAATGTCCTCCACAAGTCTAACTGGAGGATGAGAGCCCATGACAACATCTGATGCAAATCTGTATCAAGGATCTGCACTGGGAAGACTCAAAGTTCAGTGGTGGAAATTAGAAAGTCTGCGCCAGCAGGCTGAAGGATCTGCACCAGCAGGCTGAAGGATCTGCACTGGAGCCAGGTAGTGATGCTCAAGGTAAGGACCAAAGCTCCTGAAAAGAACTGCAGCCATCTTCAGTGACAGCAAGGACCTGAGCTACTCCAAAGATGAGAACAGCCAAATTCACATCAGGAAAGCTAGCATGACAAGCTTCTTCAGGAGAATCAACTGTATACCATCTTCCCCTCAAGTTCTCTTTTTATGCTATTGGCAACAATCCTCAGGTGGACCCACCACACCCAGCACCACGCTGATTCAGTTCATTTGGGTGTTATAAATTGACCGTTAGTTAATCAGTCACAAAACTACCCCTCCCTCTCTTGCTCCCTTACTCTCATCTTTCTGAGTTCCCCTCACCCTGAAAAATCATCCTCCTCTTCAACATCTTCCCTCATCTTTTGACATAGCATTCTCTCTTCCATAGTCTCCTTCACAACTACATTGATCCAGCTCCATGTACTTGTTCAAATGAATGGTATTGTCTATGTGAATCTTCATTTCTTATTTTATGGAAATTAGCCTACATTATTCTTTTATATTATAATCTTTGGCTTATTTTTAATAATATGTTATTGTTTTGAAAGAACTTGGAAAAATGTATGTGACCATACCTGTGAGTATGAGAGTGAAACTCCATTTATGAATCATTTATTACTATGTCTCATGATAGAATTTGATTTGATTTACCTACATGCAGATTTCCTGGATACATTGACAGTCAAAAGTTACTTTTATTTTGAGATAATTGTTCAGTAAGAACTATCTCAAAGTTAAACTTTCTGTGCTTCGATGATCTCTTTACCTTGGGGCAGGTGAGACCAAAAAAGAGCATCTTTGTACATGAAATGATGTCTTGGTCCCAGGAATGGCAAGTAGCTTCCTGGGTCATTTGTCCTTGAAATCCTATAGAGGAGAATTTCCCCACTTGGTTGGGTTAACTCTCAGAACAAAGAAGTGTGGCAGGAAGCTCTTTCAAAGTTGCCTGTCATGGAGTCATTTGAATCAAGCCTATATTTCCATTCTTCTCATAATTTCTGTTTCTCAGGGAATAATTTCTTCCCTTTACAACATATTCTGTTTGGGAAGATGCAGTTTAAAACTACTCATCCACCTATTCTTTTGCCCACCATCATAACCAAGCACACATCATGGATATATACCCAGGGGCTAAGGAGCTTTTGAGTAGACAAGTGCCTGGCCTGCCCTGGTAGGCAGATCTTTCTTCTCTGAGGTTAAATTCAGGTGACCTCATGTGCTTGATCCTCTAAGAACTAAAGCGACACACACTCTCGAGTAACCTTTTTCTCACTGACAAATTCTACCCATGCCTTAGTACCATATATGCTTCCCTGGAGATTAGATCTATTAATACTATCTGAGGACACAGCTTGCTGTCTTCCTAAAAGCAATGCTTTTATGCTGGACAGAGAGTGCACTTAACAAACAGATGAATCTCTGGAGGCTGCAAAGAAAGGTACTGTGCTTGAGATCAGAGAGCAGGGAATGCCAGAGGAACCTCCCTGCCTCTTGTGTGGCTCAGTTGATGAATAAATGCCCACAAACTGGGCTGTTGGGTGAGTTCTTTCTCTATGCTGAGCCCAGGTGGGATAGCTTTGCCTGTAGGCTTCTGAACAGTCTCTGAGGAGCCTCCTGATTGAGAGGTCACAGCCCCAGAGGCCTGATCTATGACCAGAGAGACATAAAAGTGCTGGAGGTCTATAGAAGACCTTCAAAGGAAACTCAGAAGTCAGAGGATGTAAGCTCTTACGATGGCAGTGTGCATAGACTCTGGCAGGCACTGACCAGAAGGACTGTGCTCCTAACAGCCAAGGAGGGACCATCTAAGTCTTTAACCAGCCTCCTCTTGGGTATGAAACTGTCATCTGCTCAGGTGTCAAAGCAAGTCTCAGGCAAAGAAGTTCTACTGGGCATAGGCAAAGAGTTGGAGGTTGGACAATGACTTGGTTTATAAGATGAAAGCTCTAGACCATGAAGTCCAAAGTGCTTCCCTGAATGTATGGTTTGACCTTGGGTTCATGCATTCTCTGAAACAGAAGAAAAGGCTTTGTCCAATGTATATCCTTTGGCAAGTCTCACTTTGTCAAGGCAGGGTAGAGCTTAATAAAGACATGTTTTAGATTCTGGACTTCATTACTATTGAGGATCTTAACATTTTATTATACAAGTTCAGCTCGATAGGCACTTGGATGCTTCCAAAGTAGATATGCTGAGGTTAGAGGCTTATGTTAGATATAATATGCTTTCAAGTTTTTTTTTTAAATGTTGGTACTAATGGTGTCAATTTCTTTCTTTTTATTTTCATACCATAGTGTGTGTTTACTCAGTCAGCAATTATTTGCTGAGTGCTTGATATATAAAGGAGCTAGTAATGAGACATTAAGAGGAAACCAAAAAAGTCAGAGGAATGTGGAACAAGTTCTAGATGGAGGTGGAGTTGAGATGAGCACCCACACAGGGGTAGGCTACATGAGGGACTATTACAGCTGTAAACTGTGTGTGGAGGAGGTGCTGGGCATGCTATGAAGGATACAGACAGAAAGGCGTAAGAGTAAGGGAAAGCACCATGAAGAAGGCACCAAAGTAGGGTGTCATCACTCTGTAAATACACAGGCCAGCTTATAGAAGTGGAGGAGCTATGGTAGGGCTACTGGTCCCTGAGACCAGATTCTCTCTTCCTGTCCTGAATATGGCAACCTGGTTTTAATGGGCCTCTGTTTGCTCCAATCTGACCTGTGTGGCACCCACAATGGTCAGGTTGTGAAACTCCTTGCTGGCTTCTAGAGGCAAGGGCCAATATACAGGAAGGCCTTTGTGTACACTGATGTCCCGTAGGTGGACGTTGAAAGTGTGTGCTATCTGCTTCCATTCGGTATCCTGTTCTGCTTGTTCCTGGATCCTAACTGTGCCTGGGCAGGCTTGGCTGGTATTGGCACCCCGTACTTGGTCTACCCCATGTAGTTGCCCTCCAGGTGTGTCAGAGGCTCCTGCCCTATGGCCTCCCTCTACATTGCCTTCTAATTCATTGGGCTACAGCCTTGGTTTTAGACCAAGGCCCCAGTAATGCAGAGCCTGGAACAGGTGACTTCTTTTGGAAGAGATCTATGTACACATGGAAGGTAGCGGAACCAACCCTCACTTTGTCAGCCTGCCAGATGAGCATCTATAAGCCAGGCAGATTCTGTGTGATGCTGAGATTGGCAACCTCAGGGCGCCATTCCTCAGCCTATCATGTACCTAGTGGAAGTGTTTTCCTCATACCTTGAGCTCTTCATGATACACTGTCTCCTATTAAGTCCCTGTATATGCAAATCAGGCCTAGGGGGAAGGGGAGACAGACTG
Source organism: Dasyprocta punctata (assembly GCA_004363535.1). Taxonomy (NCBI): domain Eukaryota; kingdom Metazoa; phylum Chordata; class Mammalia; order Rodentia; family Dasyproctidae; genus Dasyprocta; species Dasyprocta punctata. Next base: position 36,006 of record RJWM01001121.1, read on the forward strand.
AGATCACTGCTGGCCCCAGTGAAGTTTGGCATCTACTGTTCCCTCCTGGAAACCACAGGAGGGTGAGTGGGGGCTCATATCCAAGCCAGTCACATCAGGGCTGAAGTATCTGATTTGCAACCAGCTTCCTCTCCTGCTATGTGGATGTGATCTTGCCTTGATAAAGCAGAGAAGCATTTGTTCAAAACTCTTTCTAAAGCATCCTGTGTAAGCATACATGAACCCACATACAAACACACATGTAGACACACACTGACATAGAGATACACAGATACACACACAGACACAAACACAGAAACATAAAAAGACACACATAGACATGCACACACACAGGCACACATAGATGCACATAACAACATGCAGATTTGCACATGCACAGAGACAAACACATGTAGAAATATATACACACAGACACAAACACAAAGATACAGAAAGACACACACAGCCAATGTGCACACAAAGAGATACATAGGCACACGCGCACACACACACACACACACACACACATACCCCAAGACCCAAGGCCATGGATTAGCCCAGTCTTCCATCATCTACAGAGGGAAGAGTAGACTAGTGCACATTCCAGAACCACTCCACTTGGAAGGCACAAGCCCTGGTGGCCTCTCCTGAAGGTGTCTCATGTAGAAACATTGCAGGAGAAGCAAGGTAGAGCTGCTCTTGAGTGCAGTGACATTAACTCCTGCCAAGTTGCTTGTGATTTTTCTGTGCCCTGTGTAAAAACATTGTCTGGCTTGTGGGTGCATAAGGGGGAATCTTGCCACAGTGCGAAGCATAGACCACATCCTTGATGAAATCTATGATCAAGTGAGACCTGGTAAGCTGGGGATTTCATTAGTATGCAAATCTCAACACTGTGGAAACCAACTGACCAAATAATTTGGGAAATTCACTGACATGCCCAAAGATTTCTGGATGAGTGGGGCTGGGCTACATCAGACCCCCAAGGAACTTCTGTTTACCAGCCTGGGTCAAACAGGCTGGCGATGGTCCTACAAGGTTCTTGTCCCGTCTCAGACAATAGAAGATCCACCGCCAACCCCTGACATCCTGCAAAGGCAGGGGTATTCCTTGCATCCAAGTGTCTCTCCAGAAAGCAGGCCCACCCACACACGATTGCCTGGTGACTAGTCACTTCCAATTATGCTGCTCTGTCACTTAATACTCTTTGTCAGGCAAGTAGAAGAGCACTGGCAGCAAGGCAGTTTGAAGAGAAAAATTGTTTCTTTAGTACTAGTGTGACCTGAAAAGCAAGCAACCATTCCCAGGGAGACATATAATGATAGGTTGCCAAGCACTGTTGCAGATGAGCATGGGTAGGCAGGTGAAACTGCCTTGCCTTCCACTTCTACCTACATGGGAGGCTGTCGGTCTGTTTGGGGACACTTCTTGCCTGAAAATGGTGAGAGAGGCCATGAACTCAGTGTGATCCCAAGCCATGGATCTGGACAGTTCAGCTTAGCACTATCATCCAGGTTTGAATCCCATATTTTCTCCCGGGAAATTGAAACCATGGCCAATAACCTTCTCACACACGGCGGCCTCCACTGAAATATCGGGCTTACAGTCAATCCACTTCCCTCGGCAGTAGACAAGGTAAACGTGATGACAGTTATGACAGTTGCCCTTCACTATTCCAAGCATGGGGCCAAGTGCTCCAAGTATGTTGTGTCGCTTAGTCCTCTGCCATGATGAGCCATATGTCCAGTTAGGATGCCACAGCTGTAAATAAGAAACATGTAAGAGAAGAGCAAACTAAACCCAACACAAGCAGAAAGAAAGAAATAATGAAGATGAGTGCAGCAATAAATGAAACTGGAAGTAGAAAATCAATAGTGAAAATCAACAAAACAAAAACTTCGTTCTTGAGAAAGATCAACAGAATTGACAAACTTTTAGTTAGACAGAACAAGAATAAGAGAGAGAGAGGACTTAAATCACTAGAGTCAGGCAGGATAAAGGGGATATTGCTAAAATGACCTCACAGAAACAAATAGTTGGCTCAAATCATCAGCAGAATCACTTCACATAATGTCCAGAGGCAAGGCCAGGCAAGGGAGGAAGATAGCTCAGCAGGCTGTCAGGGACTACTTGTCAACTCTGTTCACCCAATATTTCTACACTCTGCTGTCCTGGCACACAACAGTACCTACTACCTTATGACTTATGTCAGCCTGTGAAACGTGAGCAGATTGGCATGGGTCACTTCTGGGAGGTGGTGTCCAGAGCTGGGGCATGTTCATGGTATGTTCTTTACATCATGCTCTTTCCCTGAATAGTAACAACTGTGCAAGTGTTGCATTGAAATGCAGCTTCCATCTGCTGGGACCACTGAGTGGCTGCAATGAGCAGACCCCCTGGTCTTCTAAGTGGGTGCAATGGACTAATACAAGTCCCTCTAACATGAGTAAGAATAATGTGTGTGTTGTTTTAAGTTAGGGGTTAGTGTGGCTTAATACAGCATGTAAGATAGACTATCCACAGGCCCAGCTTTGTTCCAAGGTTAGTTCCCTCATGATAACAAGCTATACAACATGGTCTAAGCACAGTCATAAATGGGAACAAAATCTTTCTTTCCCATATCCAAGAGGAGGGAGAAAGACTCTTCCCCAAGGATACAAATAAACTTATCCCTTCATTGATCAGGCCAATGGAGGGCTTGTGTCCATCTCAGAACCAATAAATATTGCTAGGGGATGCCTACACTGATTGACTGGAATAGTCAACTGTTGGAGTCCGAACACCAATGTCCAGGACACAGATTCATATTGCTATTCATAGTGTTTATTTCAGGATTGTTAAAGATGATGATGAAAAAACTGGATTTATAAACAAGCTCAAGGTTAGTAATTGGCACTTGTAAATCAAGTTTTAGAGGTTGGGTCCTGACTATGCAAAAGCCTAGATGGGAAATAAATGCCCATTGATTGATTTCCAGCACCTAGAAAAAGAGGTGTACCAAATAAACGAACCAGTCACTCTCTAGCCATATGATAGGGTTATTGAGAGGATTCAGTGAGACAGTGCATGCTGTAAGTGTCATGAGACACCTAGCTGGGCTCATAGAAAATCATGTGTCACTCAAACCTATCAAGGCTTAGTTCTTTATAAAGTGAGAAGGGAAATATCTTACTTCTCTTATCTATTCATTGCAGTTAAGAAAATCTGATGAGGTAATAAATGTGAAAGTATTTTGGAATGTACAGAGCTTCATACTAAAAATAAAAATTATATTTTATACAAAATAATAATTTATCAACATTATACTCTCCTTGGCCCACTGCTAAGTGGCTCCAGGAACACGATAGTGGTGATTTAAAGTTTTGGCAAGATTTTTCCACTTTTCACTTCTCCACACTCAAGACAGCATTTCCTGTCCCACCGAAGAAATCTATCTCAGAAAGAAAAGTGCTGGAAAGGGTGAGATTAGCCTTGTCAGGAAGAGGCAAGCCTGGGCATTTGGTGGGCAGCGACTGGGACATTCCTTTTCTTTTGTCAGCTGCTCATCCTGAGTCTTTGAAATTGACAACAGGTTCTCCAGTGTGTGAAAATTAGGTAGAGCTGTACTTATGAAGTTGGGCAAGGTATGCATTTTTCTCTCTCTCCTCATCTTCTGACTTCCTGCTCTCTTCCTTCCTCCTTTCCATTCACCTTCTCTCATCTTCCCTCTCTTTCTTCTCACATTTCCATTAATTCCAATTTCTCTCTGTGTGAACTTGACATGATAATAATTCTTTGAGTTTCACATCAACCCTCCGTACCTGTGCTGTCTTTGGAAATGCTAATGCCTGTCCTGAAGCTGCTTCCAAAGGCCATCTGGACCTCTACAGCTGGACTGAATTGTGGTCTATTTCCTGCCACTCTGATCATGGAAAGTATTTCCCCTCACATCTTGTACACCTCGGGGACAGGAGTGGTTAGGTAGTGGTGGTGGTGATGGTGGTGTTAACGGTGGTGGTGGTGGTGATGGTGACGGTGGTAGTGGTGTTGGTAGTGGTAGTGGTGGTATTGATGGTGATGGGAGTGGTGATTGCAGTCATAGTGATAGGGATGGTTGTGGTAGTAAGGGAGATGATGGTACTGGTAGCAATGATGGTGATAGAGGGATTATGATGTTCCTGATAGTGATAATGGTGGTGGTGGTGCTGGTGATGGTGGTGATGGTGGCCATAGTCATGAGGGTGAAGGTGAGAGTAGTGGTTGTGATGACAACATCCTCATCCTCTTTGCTCCTAGTTGCCACTTCTTGACCATCCCCCTCCATTTTCTTTCTACCCGCCAGAAGGGATGGGGTAATGAGGGACAAGGTACCTGCCTAAAATTACCATAATAACCATAATCACCATGACCACCTGGCCCCAAATTACATGTGGGAGTTGATACCACATCTCATCAGGCTCTACCATCTCAGTCCCTCACATCCTCGCGCCTGCCAGACAGGTACTTAAGCCACTGAAACAAACTCTGGCCCTAGTTTTTTGAGGCAGGGTTGCACTACGTAGTTCAGGCTGGCCTTGCGCTCGCGTTGTAGCCCAAGTCGGCCTCGAACTCACAACACTCCACCTACCTCAGCCTCCCGAGTGCTGGGATTAAAGGCGTGTGCCTGCATGCCCGGCTTAGTTTTTTTTTTTTTTAAACTCCTATCGATACCTACCCTCTTCCTTCAGTTGCTAGCAACTCCAGACTGGTGCTTTGTCCTTTTTTGCCACCAAAAGCCTATCTTTATTCTCAGAGTCTTCACTGCCTCTGCTGAATCCCTTTGTATCACTCTGCATGCTCATAGCTGATGATGCTGCCTTTTACATCACTGCAAAGTACAGAGGCTACCTTCAGTACTTCATGGCATGTCCTCTGGCCTGGCTGTGACTTCAGCTGACAGTACCCACCAATTGCCTTCTCTTGGTTTCATGCTATAGGGCATTTCTGAAGCTGTTCAGGCTTTCCTTAAACTGGAGGCTTTGAGCAGTTAACTCCAGGGGCAATGCTTAACCAGTGGGACTGGAATCTAGATTGCCTCCAAACCCACTGTATGTAGTCTATCAGGTAGATCTAGGGCTTGATGATGAGGATAAGCCAATGCGTGGAAGAAGGAGGCACTGGGGTCTATAGAATTCACATGGGGCAAGATAACCAAGATCTGGAATTTCTTCATAACCCAGGTAATGAGCTTCCAAATTTGACCCAAGCTATATAGATGGAATCTTCCTTCATCCAATCACCTTATCCCTAGAGAAGGACCAGTTTCTCCTCCACAGTGGGGAGGTGTAGGCAGCCATTCAGTCTCCCTAGCAGGAGGATGAGGATTTGCAGAGGGTCCCAGGGATGCTGCCTTAAGTGGAGAGGGGGGAGAAGAGGGCTGTTGGCTGGCACAGGGGCACTGGGAGAGCAGAAATCTCCCAGAACAGGAGGAAAGCAAGGGACAAGAGCCCTTTTTCCCATAGTAGCACCTCCTTTTCTCTACCCCCATGTGTGGAACGTCCTTGTGTCAGGATCCATAGTGAGGAATATGCAACCTCTCTGGGTTTTCCAACGCTGATCCTGTGAGCTTTAGGAGGGTTGATATGGACCTATGAACAAATAGTAGTGACCCAGGAGGAGGAGGTCTTTGAAAATGGAAGAAAAAAGGTGAAAATACGAAATAAACATTTTGTAACAATAAGCAGTGAGAGGTCTCAGAGGGCTGGGGGGTGGGAACCAAAGAGTGTCAGAGCACACCTCTCATTGGGATAAAGGATAAAGACAGAGACAGGGAGAAGACAGGGTATTTTTAGGCTGATCAAAGGGTGTTAAAAAAACATGACTGATGCTCCTTACTCTGCTTTAAATTCAGGAAAATTCTGCAAGACTGTTGGTTTCAAGTACATTTTTCTATTCAAATGTTGATTCTTTGAATTCACTGTTCTCCAAGATTGGTTCCCCAAGTGCCCTCAGTTAACATTCAGATAATTTAGAAGCAATGTGCCTGGGTTAAGGATTCTATTTTCTGTAGCTGTTGTGAATTGTATTACAACAAACACGGGTATTCAGGTGTCTCTACAGCATGCTGACTTTATTTCTTTCAGAAATATATCCAGGAATTATATAGCTGGATCAAGTGAAAGCTCTATTTTTAGAGGTTTTTTTTTTTTTTTTTTTTTTTAGGATTTTCCTACCAATTTCCATAGTAGCTATACCTGTTTACATTCCCACCAGCAGAGTATAAGCCCCCCTCTCCCACCAAGGCATTCTTGCTAGCATTTACTGTTTTTGTATTCTGGGTGATATCATTTGTGACTGGGGTGAGATGGAATCTCAGTGCATTTTGACTTGCTTTTCCTTGATGGCTAAAGATGCTGAAGATTTTTTTCACATATTTACTAACTTTCCTGACTCAAGCCAGCTGGCTGCAGTGTGAAACCCTGCAATGGTACAACCCCTCCCCCCACAAAAGTGACAGGTAGAAGCCTAGGAAAGCATTGATGCCACCCGTGGCCACAGCCTCTCTCCCTACCAGCATGACTATCCATGAACAGAATATGAAGGGACTGTTACTCAGTCATTGGCAGGAGGCGATCAAAGTAATTATTTAGACCACGAGATGATAACTGAATGTATTGTGAACTGATGGTGGTTGTTTTCAGTAACTTCATCTTTTGCGCACCCTAACAGTGTGGTTAAAAAAGAACCACAACCTGGTGTGTTGCTTTGTCATGCTGGTAGACAGAAAAGTGAACTGGAAAAAAAAAAAAAAAGAAAAGTGAACTGGCAACCTGGTATCCAATCTGCCGCTGATTGTTTAAAATTGAATTGTGCTGAACACATTCTAGAAGAGTAGAAGCCTCAAGAAAAATAAAAGAACTTGCCTGATAAATGTTTCACTTCTAATTTTAAGTGAGTTCCAAAAAGCCATCAAATAGAAAATTAGCTGTGTGACCTTGGTAAACTGCATGATCATTCTGTGCCTTGTATCTATGAAACATGTGTAAGTATTATGATGAAGGAAGAATCTGAAAATTGAAAGAATGAAGCTGCATGAGTTATAAGAGTCTTTCCTTAGACAAAATTCTGGGATTCATGAGCCTCTTGTGGCTGTGGATGCCTTATTTCCTTTTACTTCTGATGGCAAAATTAGCTGGCAGAACTGCAGTGACAAATGCATCTGAGAGACAGCCACCTGCGTGACAAGATTTGAAAGCCCCAGGTTGCTTTGCAGATGAAGCAGGGTTCTGGGGGCCCAGTTTGGTCTCATCTGGCCCATCTCTGGCCTGAGTTTCCAGAAGCTAAGCCCACGTCCTTGAGCAACCTCCACGATTTTCTGAAGATCTTTTGTCTTAGTGAGGTTCAAAGTATCTTCTATCGGCCTTTACATTCCCTTCTTGGCATTCCTCCTTTGGAGAGGCATTATCCAAAGTATGTAAAAGCTGTGACATCTAGACCTCTTCTTTTGCCCACTTTGCCTCTAGACTGCCAAAGAAGCTTCCACCGGAGGCTGTCAAGCTGTCAAGGCAAAAGAAGTTGCGCTCTTTACTCCACAGCTAAAATAATATGGTGTTTCTATCGAAAACACTCATTTCACTAGCACTTCTGAAAAACTGAGGGATGATTCCAAATGCTGCTTCTCCATTATAATTGCTTTGCTTTTATAAAGCAAAGTTTGCTTTTCATGTGAAAAGGCTTTAGTAAGGCAGTGAAAGCCCACAGATGTCGTCTGTGTTCCCTGCAGAGAAACCAAAAATATGCAGGCACTTAAAAATAGCCCTGCATTTTGCAGGTAGCTCCATCTTCAATATTAAGTGTCCTCCTCTCCAACACAAGTGTTCATAATGCTAAATTAACTGTTAACAAGTATTTTTAAATAGTCTAATTTATGCTAATTCAAAAATATTCCCGTTCCCAAACTGATTATTTTTACCTTCCAAGTGGCTGCACTTTTTCATCAGTAGCTGAGGAGTCAGGACTCTGTGATCAAGCATCTTTCTGGGTGGCTTCTGGATTTAAGTCCTGTTTCGCAAAAGGCTTCCACTGATGCCTCTATGTTGCTTGCTTCAGAACTGCTTGGTGACACTCAGATTTGCTTAGTTGTGTAAAGTAGAAAGGTAGATTGATCTGCTGTGCCTGTTGGGAGAATGAAGGGACACCCGCAGCCTGGTGGGAGCTTATAGCACCAAGGACATGTGAGCATCTGTCTCACTCAAGGCTCAGGGCAACCTGAGCAGCAGTGGTTGACCCCTCCAGTAGGCGCTCGTCTCTTCTGTTCACCCCTCAGAACATCATCATGGACTCTGTGGGGGCAAAGACCCAAAGCCAACTACTCTTGGGGACATGAGTACTTCCACTAGAGTGTGGATACCTGCTTCAATGTGTGTATTTAGGAGACCCTGTGACTGTTCCTTCCATTTTCTTTGTTGTGGGCCTGGGGGAGAGCACCTTCCCATATGCTCCTTTTCTCTTTCCTTTCAGTTTTGACATAAAATCCAAGATCCACTAATGGACTGTGTGGACCCCACAGCCCAGGCTCTGCCCACTCCTTCAGCCCCTCAGTATTCTCCCCCACTTACTGCTTCCCTTTCTAAATATTCCTAGGTTGCTCCCACACAAGGGTGTTGTGGTTGCCCTTTCCTCAGTCACACTGTGCCTTGCATTCTTTCTCAGGCTGCTTTCCGTGGCAGTTCAGGTCTCCATTCAAACATCTTTGCCTCCGGGAGGTGCTCCAGATAGAGTATCACCCCACTTCTCCTGCCTCTTACACCCCTCCTGCTCTACTGTTTCTGGTTTTCTTGAACAAGGTCTTCTCTCTGAGGAACCACAGAGATGATGCTTCTCTTACTCAGAGCAGTCCTGACACTGAAGAGGGCCTGGCCAGGCAGGAGCCCTGTAAATGTGTGACACAGACCAGAAAGGACCTCCTAAGGCTCCTGAGACAGGGATTCATGTTTGCCTCTTTTGGGTTCCAAGGGGAGACCTCACTGTGTGAAAAGTAAAGTAGTTTTTCCTGTTCTGGTGACACTGAATCTAAGGACTGTTCTAAGGAAACCCAGTTTTAGGCACAGTCAGCAGACCTTCTTAAAGAAAATGGTGAAAACTGCATCATTATTCCATGGGGGATGTGGGGGAGGGCATTTCTATTCTGTGTGAAAGATACTCTGAGAAGTTGCAGTATATTGCTTTCCCCCAAGTCATTTCAAAGTAAGTTGCCTACCAGATACTCCATTATCTCTGTTAACTTAATGTGTTTTTTCTTGAAATGAGGACATTTTCTGATATAATCACAATACAACCATTTAGGCCAAGACGTGCATATTGATTGATCACTATTGCCTAATCCCCAGACTCCATTCAAGCTTTACCAGTTGTCCCAGTACAGTTCAGTGATTCAGTTTAGGATCACATGTGCACATTCTTGTTGTGTCTTTTTAGTCTGCAATAGGTCATTTGTAGCTCGACACTGGTCAAGTTGATGGGCCAGTTCTTTTTTCAGTAACAGATTTAGTAAGATGTATAATTCAATAGCCATAGACCCTTAGAAGTGTCCGATTCAATGACACTTATGACTGTTACAGAATCAGGCAGTTACCACTGTGTCATTTTTGAGCATTCATCATTCTGTAAAGGAACTCCTACATTAACGACTTCTCTTGCCAGCTCCCTAGCCACCATTAAACCACCTTCTGTCTCTTGGGATTCGCCTGTTCTGAACATTTCATGAAAACAGGATCGGATGGTACAGATAAGTTCTTCCATAGGATGTTCCTAAATTTGAGGTGTCTGGTGCTTCCTTATGATTCCATTTTTATCCTCCATTTTTCTAGGAATTTCACAAAAGGGATGTCATATTCTTCTTAGCATATCATATCAGTGTGCATGCATTTGTCTCACTACTGATGATGTTCTATTTATTTCTTAATCAGCATGGTATCTGCCAGCCCTTTCCACTGTTAAACTGCTTTTCCTTTTGTAATTAATAAGTATTTTATGAGAAGATATTTTTAAACTTGGTAAATTTGGTTCATTGTCAGACTTCCAGTTTATTCATTTGTTGATTTGTCTCAATATGGACTCATGGGAAATTCTTTTTTTATTTTATGACAAAAAAGAATAAAAATGATGAAAGAGAATTTCAAAACAAAACAATGGGAGATTAACAATGGTTAATATATTGTGTATTGGTATCTTCAAAGTGGTTGCTCAGATTACAAGACATAGGCATGCAAAAATAATCAAACAGTGAAAACACAAACCATTGTTTTTGATGAGCCAAGAGAGATTAGTAGTATAATTACCATCTCCGTCCTTTCCTTCTGAACAGTTTCCACCCCTCTCACTCTCTTAATATCTGTTGTGCATTTTGGATCTTACTCTGAGTTTTTCACACTAGGGAGACAATATGATGTTTACACATGTGAACTGATTTATTTCAATTATGAGTATAGTCTCAAGTTGCATCCATTTACCTATAAGAGCCTTTAGTTTATCCTTCTTTATAACTGAGTAGTACTCTGTTGTATAAAAATGCCACCTCTTTTTTATATATTCAGTGGTTGATGTACGTTTGGGTTGTTTCCACGATTTAGCTATTACTAATTGTGCTGCTATAAATACGGGTGCACATACATCACTGTGGTATGATGTTTGCAGTTCTTCTGGAAATAGCTGGATCAAATGGGACCTCCAATTCTATTTTTTTTTTTTTGAGGAATCTGCACACTGATTTCCACAGTGGTTGTACCAGTCTACACTTCCACCAACAGTGGAGAAGGGTTCCCTTTTTCCCACAACCCCGACAGCATTTGTTATTGGTTGATTTCTTGGTGACAGACATTCCTTCTGGATTGAGAGGGAGACTCAGCATTACTTCAATTTGCATTTCTCAAATGACCAATGATGTTGAACATTTATTTACAGATTTACTTGCCATTTGTATTTTTTCATATCAGAAGTATGTATTCATCTCAGATGCCCATTTTTGGATTGCGTCTTTGAATTGGGGTGCCTAATTTTTTTCCATTCTTTATATGTTCTAGCTAGAAATCCTTTGTCTGAGGCACAGATGGCTAAAATGTTTCCCATTCTGTGGGTGGTCTTTTCACACTGTTGGTGATTTCTTTTCATGTGCAAAAATTTTAATAAGATGAGATCACAACTGTTCATTCTTTGAAGTACTTCCTGTGTAGTTTGGGTTTTGTTCATATGAACTCTCTGCCTACCTCTATGTTTTCAAGATTTCTACCTACCTTGTCTTCCAGTAGATTTAATATTTCTTTTTTAATATTTAGGTGTTTGATCCATTTTTCCTTTTTCTATTTTTATTCTTTTTATTTCTCTCTCTTATCTAATTTCTCTAGCTAGCAATTCAAGAACTACATTGAATAGGAGTAATAATAATAGACATCTTGGTCTTGTTCCTGATTTTAGAGTGAGAGCTTTCAGTTTTTGTCTGTTTAGTATGATGTTAGCTGTTGGTTTGTCATAGATGGCTTTTATCACATTGAGGTAGAGACCATCTATTCCAATTTTCTCTAAAGTTTTTACCATGAATAAGTGTTGGACTTTATTAAAACTTTGTCTGCATCTACTGAGATGATCAAGTGATATTTGTCTTAGGTTCTGTTGATATGGTGCATTACGTTTATTGATTTGCATATGTTGAACCATCGCTGCATTCCTGGGATGATTCCCTCTTGGTCATGGTGTATAATCTTCTTGATGACTTGCTGCATTTTGTTTGCCAGTATTTTATCGAGGATTTTTACATCTATGTTCATTAGGGAGATTGGCCTGTAGTGTTCCCTTTTGGTTGGGTCTCTCTCTGGGTTTGGTATCAAAGCAATACCTGTCTCCAGGAATTAGGGATAATTGCTTCCCTTTCTATTTCATTAGAGTTTGAGAAGTACTGGTGTTAAATCTTCTTTAAATTTCTTGTGGAATTTAGCTGTGAATCCATCAGTACCTGGGCTTTTCTTTGTTTATAAGCTTTTAATTGCATTTTCAATTTCATTAACTGATATTGTGTTATTCCAAAATTTATCTTCTTGATTCAGCTTTAATAATTCATATGTTTCTAGGAATCTGTTCATTGTTTCTGTGTTTCTGAGCCTGTGCAAATAAAGATTTTTGAAGTAGGTATTGATGATCTGAATTTCCACAGGATCAGTAGTGATTAGACACTTTTCATGACTCATTGCATAAATTTGAGTTTTTTCTTTCCTTTTTTTGATCAGGTTGGCTAGGGGCTTAGCAATTTTGTTTATTCTTTCCAAGAACCAACTCTTTGATTCACTCATTCTTGGTATTGTTTTCTTAGTCTTAATTGTGTTTTTTCTCTGATCTTTGTAATTTCTTCCCTTGTAAGAGCTTTAGGCTTGACTGGCTCTTCTTTTTCTAGAAGCTGGAGTTATAGCACTAGGTCACTTATTTGTGCTTGTTCTGTTTTCCTGATGTGAGAATTCACTGCTACAAATTTGTCTCTTAGGATCACTTTCATTGTATCCTACAGGTTCCTGTATGTTGTATTTGCATTTTCATTTGACTGCAGATATTGTTTAATTTCTTTTTTAATTTCATCTGTGACCCGTTGGTTGTTCAGGAGAGTGTTTTTTCATTTCCATGTGTTTATGGAGTTTTTGTGGTTTCTTTTGGCATTAATTTCCAATTTCATTGCACTATGGTCAGACAATATGCATGGGATAATTTCAATTTCTTTGCATTTACTTAAGCATGTTCTATGGGCCAGCATATGGTCTATTTTAGAGCATATTCTGTGTGCAGCTGAGAAAAATGTGTATTCTGATATTGTTGGGTGGAACACTCTGTAAATATCTATTAAGTCCATTTGATTCAGTTCTGTCATTTTATTTTGCCTTTTTGTCTAGTTGATCTATCTCTTTAAGACAATGGGGTATTAAGGTCTCCGATTATAATTGTGTTATTGCTTATTTGATTTTTCATGTCTAGTAATATTTGTCTTATATAGTTGGGTGCGCCTGTATTTGGTGCATATATGTTTATGATTGTTATCTCTTCTTGAATTTTTCCCCTAACAAGTATGTAATGACCTTCTGTATCTCTTTTGATCATTTTTGAATTTGAAATTTACACTGTCTGCAAACAGAATAGCTACCCCTGCTTTTTTCTAGGTTCCTGTTGCCTGGAGTATTGTTTTCCAGCCTTTGACTTTCAGTCTATGAGGGGTTTTTTGTTTTGTTTTTTGTAGTTAAATGTGTTTCTTGTATACAGCATATTGCTGGATCTTGTTTCTTGATTCATTCTGCCAATATGTTTCTTTTGATTGGTGAATTGAGGCCATTTGCATTGATGATTATAACTGATACGTATTGGCTTATCTTTCTCATGTTATTTACCCCTGTTGATTCTCTGATTTCCCCATTTGTTTAATTGCTTGACCTGCCTGGTGGTTTATTTCTGTTGTTGTTCTTAGAATTGTGGTCATTTTTATCTCTATCTAGAACATCTTTCAGTACTTTTTCTAGACATGAATTTCTTCAGTTGCTCTTTGTCATGAAAGTATCTTATTTCTCCATTAATTTTGAAAGATAGTTTTGCAGGATATATCAATCTGGGTTGAAAGTTGTTTCCTTTCAGGGCTTGAAATACTTCACTCCAAGCTCTTCTTACCTTGAGGGTTTGAGAAGTCAGTAGTGATTTTAATGAGCTTTCCTTTATAGGCCATCTGTTTCTTTTCTCTAATAGCTTTTAACATTCTCTTTTTGTGCAGAATTTCTGGGATCTTGATTATTATATGTCTGGGTGTAGATTTATTTTGGCTATGGCTGTTTGGAGTTCTATATGCCTCAGTTATCTGTAAATCAGATTCTGTTCCCATGCTTGGAAAATTGTCTGCTATTACTCTGCCAATAGTTTTTTCAATGTCATGTGTTGTTGCCTACTTTTTTTTCATCGACACCTATCAGTCTTATATTGTTCTGTTTACATCATCTTGGAGCTGTTGAAATGAAATTTCATGGTCCCTTGTCATTTTTAAGATACTTTTCCTTTTGTAATAGCTAGCCACCATCTTGTCCTCATGGTCTGAAAGTCTATCTTCAGTTACATTCAAGCAGTTTTGCCAGCTTTCAATGGAAGTTTTAGTTACCTGGATATCTCTTTGAATCTCTTTTATGCAATCTATTTCTTTCCTATACTGTTCATTCAAGATTTCCATCATTTTCCTATACTCCTGTTAGTTTTCATCTGTGCCTTCTCTAGCTATGCTGAGTAATTCCTTCATTAATGTTTTCACTTATTTTTTTACCTGAGAGATTTTTTTCTGATATGATTTCCTCTATAGCCTTGTGGATTTGTTTCTTTAGTTCACTTGCTATCTTTTCAGAAATTTTATGTGTGTCTTCCAATCTATTCTATGTTAATGTCTCCTGTACTTGTTCAGGATGGGCTGGAGGTTTGAGACTGGCATTTGTTTTTTTCTTGTCATTTTCATCTCTTGGTTCATAGTTCAGTCTTTTCAATCTTGCTAGTCTCACCTGTCCATCGTGTGTATCTTAGTCAGGGTCCTGCTGTGTGGCTGGACCAGATCCCACAGTGTAGGGGAGGAGCCAGTCACTGGAATTCCTCTTGTGGGGACAGTTGTGTGAGTCCTGGATTCTTCCAGGGCTGAGTAGCCTAAGAGTACTGACGTGAACCAGTCGTGGGCTTATATTTTTACTGCTGCTTCAGACTTTCCCAGGCCACCAGACTCCCCTGTCCATGGTATACACCCCTGTCACGGCCCTACTGTGTCACTGGGAGCCTTGCTGGCCTGCTGAGGCCCTCCAGGTTGAGGAAGGGATCACCAGTGCTCTTGTAGGACTGCCGAGGTCTCAGGAAATTCTTGCTTTAATCAATGAGTGAAGCATCTGTTATGATCATTTATGTTGATGCTTAAATTGTCCCAAATGTAGCTAATATATCGAAGTCACTTCATACTGGCTTTTCAACATGTTCCCATTAGTTCTTCAACATTTCCTTTCATTTGGACGCAAAACATCCTAGGCTATCATGTGTTCCCAGTCTTGGAAGTAACTGTTTTTTAATAATCTGAGGTTTGTTTTATTGGAGAATTATATTTAGAAGCCAAAGAATAGATGAAATTTGGTACTTGCCAATACTCAAGTTATTGTAAATGTTAATGAGTAGCACAGTTTAAACCAAAGTACCAAGAGGTGAACCATGTTACAGGTGATAAGGAACTAATGCTGTGAAATTAGAAGAAGAATGGAATCCCTTCCTGTGGGTGGGGAAGGCAGCATGAATGGTGGAGTAGTGTCTGACGGGAGGTGTCAAACATTGCAGACAAATATAGGAAGCAGATGAAAAGACAAATGGAATAGTACATGCTGTGTAAAAGCCCAGGATGAGCAGCCCAAAGTGATAAGTGGACTGAGAAGAACCATAAACCCAGAGTTCAGTACTAGAGGCAGCTGCACCATAAGAAATGCAAAATGTGACCAGGTGAAGTTGGATGAGGGTGCCTGTGCCACAACTGGGTCACATGGGAAGGTCATGGTCACAAGCTCACAATAGGTAACCAGAAAAACTAAATTTTGTTCAGAATTTAAACAGGAAAACCTGACCATACAAAGAGGCTTCCCAGGGATGATGAAAGACAGCTGGGATTGAGGGAAAGAGAGGAAGAAGGGGAGAGGGAGAAGGAGATAAAAGGGAGCAAAGGGAGGAAGGAGAGGGAAAGGGAGAGAAACAATGAGAATACCAAGCCAGCTGCGATACCACCAGAAACAGGAAGGAAATCATTTTAGGGGGTCTAGCACCAAGAAGCAATGATGGTGTAAGCTGTTTGTATTGTCATTAGTCATTGAAGAAGTTCATGACTGGAGAGGCAAGGAAATATGTTTGATGTCTCTAGATTTGGGACTCTACTCCAGGTACCTCTACTTTAAATGTGTTTCTTTCTGTCTAAATGTCATTTTACAGAGGAGGTTTGCTATGCCTTCCTTTGTAAGTGCTTATAGAGATATGGAGTGGAAGAGGGGCTTATTGTAAGGAATTGCTCATGCCACTGTGGCAGCTGGCAAGTCCAAACTTTATAGAACAGATCAGCAGGCTGGCAACTTAGGCAGAAGTTGAGGTGGCCATCTTTCTTTAAAAAAAAACATTATTGATTTTTATTGAGTGTAACTGACAAATGAAATCATATATATTCAAAGTATACAGCATGTTTTGAGATACATGTATGCTGATTAATGTATCCATTGCCTTGCATACGTCTAGCAATTCTTAATTTTCTTTGCTTAGAAACATTTTGTAATAGCACAAGTCAAAAAATACTCTTAAAGAAGGAAAAATGTGCATAGCCTCTCATTCCCAGGGTCAGATTAAAACAGTTAAGTGAACACCATTCTAGATGACTTCTTGATATTTCTATACATTAATACATTTTTCAAAATAAAAAATAGGTAAGGCCCCGTACAGTGTTCTACAGTCTGCCCTTAACTGAACATATTTTCACCTCAATAAATTCATGTCAATGTCATGATCTCAAAATGATATAATTAATTACTTTTTTATTCCCCCATAATACTCCCTTTTATCCCTCCTCTCTACTCCTCCTATGCACTTACCCTTGACTAATAATAGTCTCTTTTCTACTTTCATGTCATCTTTTTAAGATTCCACATATTGTAGAAAATGTGATTCTTGTACAATTCTGAATCCATTTTCTAGAAAAATACAATTTCATTCTTCTTTACAGTTGAATAATACTCCCTTGTGTATATATGTCATATTTGCTTTATCCTTTTATCTGTTGTTAGGCACTTAGGTTGGTTCTGTCTTGGCTATTGTGAACTGTGTCATAATAAATATGACTATGGTGATATCCCTATAGTATGTTGACTTTAATTCCTTCAGATGTATAACAAGGAATGGTATAGCTGGGTCCCATGGTAGATATGTTTTTAGTGTTTTGTTTGTTTGTTTGTCTGTTTTTGGTACCAGGGACTGAATTTATGACCTTGCACTTACCAGGCAAGTGCTTGAGCTGCTGAGCCCCGGCTCATAGTTTTTAGTTTTTTAAGGAACCTCCATACTAATTTCCATAGTGACTGTACTAATTTACATTCCCACCAATAGTGTATAAAGATTTCCCTCCCCTGCCCGGCATCCTCCCCAGCATTTATTATTTATTTATTTATTTTTATTCTTTAATGACAGCCATTCTGACTGGGCTGAGATAGAATGTCAGTGTAGTTTTGTTTACCTGATAGCTAAAAATGCTGAACATTTTTTCATGCACTTGTTGGCCATTTGTGCTTTTTCTTTTCAGAAGTGTCTGTTAATTCATTTGCCCACTTACTGATTGGGTGATTTGATTTTTTTTTTTTATGTTAAGACTTTTGAATTCTTTATATACTCTAGATAGTAATCCTAGGTTGGAATAGTAGCTGGCAAATATTTTTTTCTCCCATTCTGTAGGGTCTTTACTCAGTTGTTTCCTTATTGTACAGAAAAATTTAATACGATGTGTTTTCACTTGTTGGTTCTTGCTATTGGAGGAAAGTTTTTAGGAATTCTTTGCTGTGCACATACTTCAAGTATTTACACTATGTTTTCTTCCAGCAGTTTCAAAGTTTTAGGCTGTCTACCTAGGTCTCTGATCCATTTTGAACTGATTTTTGTACAGGATCAGAGATAGGGACCCAACTTCAGTCTTCTACATGTGAATATCCAGTTGTCCCAACGTCATTTGTTAAAGAGGCTGTCCTTTCTCCAAGATATGTCTTTGGCTCCTTTGTCAAGAACCATATGGTTGAAGGTGCATGTCTGTGCCTCCTGTTCTCTTCCATTGGTCTATGTGTCTATTTTGTGCCAGTTCCGTGCTGTTTTTGTTACTATAGCTTTGCACTATAAACTTAGATCAGGCATTGTAGTCCCTTCAACCTTGATCTTTTGTTTAGGATTGCTTTAACTACCTGAGTCTTTTTTGTGTTTTCTTATGAATTATAGTATTCTTTTCAGTTTTTTGAAGAATATCATTGAAATTTTGATGGGGATTGCACTGAATCTATAGGTACATTTTTGGTAATATAGCCATTTTATCAATATTAATTCTGTTAATCCATGAACATGGGAGGTCTTTCTATGTTCTAGTGACTTCTTTAATTTCTTTATAAGTGTTCTGAAATTTTTTGTTACATTTATTGGTACATTGTAGGTGTACATAACCATCACATCCATCATAGGGAATTTGTACCTGTATATGACACAACTTGATTTTTTTCCCACTCCCCTACCCTCCCTTCAACCCCCTTTCCCTCCTTATTTACAAAAGCTTTGTTTCCATTTTTTTCTTCTTTTCACAACATTTTTATCTTTTCCCTTACTTCCTTTCCCTCTCCCCCATCCCTAATTCCCCTTCCCACTTGAACATTTATTTTTCTGATTTCACAGTATCTGTTGTACATTTTGGTCTCTCACACTAGGGAAACAAGGTGGTATTTTGCATAGAGGTCTTTTACCTCCTTGGTTAGCTTGGTCCCTATGTATTTTATTTTATCTTTTTTTAAGGATTTTTTTTTAATTTTTGGGGGGGCACTGGGAATCAAACTCAGAATGTTGCAATTGCTAGGCAGGTGCCTAAGCTGCTGAGCTATATATCCAGCCCTTTTATTTTTGAAGCTACTGTGAATGAAATTGTTTTACTCATTTCTTTCTTGACTAGTTCATTAATGGTGTATAGAATTGCTATTGATTTGTAAATGTGGATTTTCTGTCATGACTTTTCTAAATGCATTTATCAGTTCTACAAGTCTTTATGTGCAATCTTGAGAGTCTTCTACATGTAGGATCATATCACATGCAAATAAGGACAATTCGACTTCTCCCTTTCCTATTTGCATCCCGTTTGTTTCTTTCTCTTGCCTAAATGCTCTAGTTAAAATTTCCACTATTATATTTAACAGGAATGGTGAGACAGAGCATCCTTGCTTTGTTCCTGTTTTTAGAGGAAATGTTTCACTCAGAATGATTCAGTATCATTCAGAATGATATTGTTCAATGGTTTGTCATATATGGTGTCTACTATATTTAAGTATGATCCTTCAATACCTAATTGTTTCAAGGATTTTTTTCATGAATGGCTATTCAGTTTTGTCAAAGACTTCTTTCTCTTTTATTGAGATGATCATGTGACATTTATCCTTTGTTCTATTTAAGTGGTATATTGCGTTTTATTGATTTGCACATGATGAAACATCCTTACGTTCCTAGACCAACTTGATCAAGGTGGTCTTTTTATGTGTTATTGAATTTGATTTGTATTTTATTCAAGATCTTTGCATAGTTGTTCATCAAGGATGTCATTCTATAGTTTTCTTTTTTTGTGTATGGCCTCGTACAGACGAGAAAGGGACCATGACCTGGGGCTGGAAGAGGCACAGGGAGCTGGGAGGTGGGAGCTGGCACAAGGGAGAGGCAGGCTGAGGAGCCCCAGGGTAGGGGGCTGGCATGAGGAGTGGGGGAGGAGGCTGGGACACCTCCCACAGGTGTACCTTGAAGTAGATGAGGATGGATGCAGCCAGTACCCTAAAGCCCTGCAGAAGTTTCCGCAGCACATGCACAAAGGCTGCCCCAGACGCTGGTGTTCCCCAGGGGCAGGGGATCCCCAGGCCCATCTTCCAGCAGTGCATACTCTGCCCCCCTAGACCCGTGACTGTGGGGGGGACCAGCCTGGTGCAGCACAAAGGCCATTCTGAGGGGGAAGCAGAGCAGTTCAGCACAGGCGGCCAGCTCCCGGCCGCCTCTGCCCCATTTCCATGCTACTTCTGCTCACCTCCCCAGCAGTCTCATCTCCAGCTCATCTCATGGTGATGATGGCCTCACGGAATGTAATTGGAAGTGTTCCTTCACTTTCTATTTAATTGAATCATTTGAGAAGCATTAGAATTTGTTCTTCTTTAAAAGATGGATAAAAGTGAGCAATGAATTCTTCTTGTCCTGGGCTTCTATTTGTTGGAGACAGTATTCCTGCTTCCAGTTCATTGTTTTGTTATTGATCTGTTTAAATTTTTTAAATGTTTTTTGGTTCAGTTTTGGTAGGTTGTGTCTAAAAATTTAAACACTTCTTCAAGATTCTCTAATTTATTAGAAATATGTTGCTAGAATAGTATATCCCCTGTATGTAAGTACTGTTACAGTATAATGTCCTCTTTCTTATTGCTAAGTTTTGATTTGTGTCTTCTCTTTTTTTCCTTAGTTTGCCTAAAAGCTTATCAATCTTGTTCATCTTTTCAAAGGACCAATTCTTTGTTTCATTGATCATGTGTATTTGTTCTTCTTATCTCTATTTCATTGATTTCAGCTCTGATCTTTATCATTTGCTTCCTTCTGTTGGGTTTGGTTTTGTTCTTGTTTTCCTAAGACCTTGAGATGCATCTTTAGGTTGTTTGAGAGCTCTCTGATTTTTTAATCTAGGAGTTCATAGTTACAAACTTCCCTTTTAGAAATGCCTTAGAATTTCCCAGAGATTCTGGTACAGGTGTTTTTACTTTCATTTGATACTGGAAAATTTTTAAGCCTCTCTCTGATTATCCTTTGATGGTTCAAAAGTGAATTGGTCATTCTCAATGTTTTTGTTTGTTTTCTTTTCCTGTTTATTTCTAGTTTCACTCTATTACAATGTGAAAAAGTGACAGAAATTATTTCAAATTTTTTGGTATTCATTAAGGTTTACTTTATGAACCAAAATACAGCCTATTTTGGAAAATGTTCCAAGAGCATTTTAGAAGAATGTGTATTCTGTAGTTGTTGAGCAGAATGTTCTGCAGATATTTATTAGGCCCATTTGTTCTATGGCAGTTTACCTCTGATAGCTTGATTTTTCTTGTCTGGATGACCTACCTGTCTGTTGGTATGAGTGAAATATTGAAGTCACTTACTATTATTGCATTGGGAACTGTTTCACTTAGCATAGTTTTTGTATGAAATTCGGCACACCAATATTTGGTGTATATATATTAAAATTGCTTAATATTCTTGGTGCATATTTTCCCTTTCTGTATTTTCCTTCTTTGTCTCTTTTGACTAATTTTGTTGTTAAGTATTCCTTGTTGAATATTATTATACATTATTACTTCTTGTTTTCATATTCTATTCGCATGGAATATTGTTTTCTATTCTTTTACTTTTGGTGTATGTATGTTTTTCTAGTGAGGTGTGTTTCTTGCGTGCAGCTAAGATTTAGCTCTTTGCAAAAAAAAATGCAGTTTTCCAGTTTCTTTTAATTGGAGAAGACCATTTACATTCAGAGTTACAATAGGAAGATGTATGCTAGCTCCAGTCATTTGCTGTTTTTCTAATGTTTGATTCTTTCCTAATTCTATGTATGGTTCCTATTCTGTCTACTAAATTCCTTTGAGTATCTTCTGAAATTTAGGCTTAATGATAATGTATTTTTTAAATTTGTGTTTATCTTGGAAGGTCTTTATTTTTTAATCTATTTTGAATGATTCTTAAGAATAGCTGTGTTGGGTATAGTAATCTGTATTGGCAGTTATTTTCTTTCAGGGCTTGAAATGCAGCATTTCACATTCTCTTGGTCTTTGGGTTTCTGAAGTCTGAAGTTATTCTAATGGATTTGCCTCTATAAGTGACTAGGTAATTCTCTGTTGTGGGTTTCCATATTCTCTCCTTTTTAATTTTAACTATAATGTGATGTAGGGTGGTTCTTTTCTAGTCATGCTTGTTTGGATTCTAAATGCCTTCTGTGGTTGAATGTTCATATCTTTCCCAAGATTTGGGAAATTTTTATTATTCTTCCATTACATAGATTTTCTGTGCCATTAGCCTGTACCTCAGTGCCTTGTGCTACACTAAAAATTCACAATTCTGTGTCTAAGAGTTCTTAGGTGTTTTGTTGAGAATTTCTTATTTTTTCCTTATTAGTGTCTGTGATAATTCACCACTATTATCTTCAAACCCCCAAATTCTGTCTTCTGCCTGACCCAGTCTAATGATGAGGATTTCCACTGTTTTTAGTTTGACTTACTTTGTCTTTTGCTTTCAAGATTTGATTATTTCTTCAGAATCTCTGTCTCTTTGTTGAATTACTACTTCATATCCTGCATTCTTAATTAATTCAGCTCCTTATTTATATCTTCTTTGACATCATTTTTCTTCATCATCTCATCCATTTCTGTATCTTTGTATTTAATTACTGATTAGTTATGAACCTATAGAAGCATTTTTCCATGTTTTTTCATATTTCTTTTTTTATGTTGATATTGTTGCATTCATTGAATGGACTTTCAGTTTTGTGTGAGAATCTTCTTAATGTTCAACCTTTTCTTGAGGACTTGATTCCCAGCATTAGTCACAAAGGAGAAAACAAACCACAGTAATGACAATGACACCAAGGCAAACCAAACATTGGCACACAGTAAAAACCAATTAAAAACAACAATTTTACCACCATGAACAGCAGAAATTAACAATAACAATATCAAGTAAACAAAAAGACATAAATATGAAGAAAGGTTAAAAGTAATAACAATAAGGTAATAAAAATGGAATGGGCAGAGAAAGAAAATTGGAAGAAGTAAAATTTAAAAGAAAAAGAGAATAAAGATGAGGAAGAGAAAGCAAGTGAGATAAAAATTCAGTTAAAGAATGAAAAAGAAAACTACACAAAAGTAACAGGAAAACAACAACGAGAAAAGGAAGCACTCTCACCATGCACTAAATTAAAACAAAATGGATAAAAAATCTAAATATTAAAACAGAAACACTTAGTGTACTGGAAGGTAAAATAGGTAAAACTCTTTGGGACAGAGGCACAGGCAAAGCTTCCTGTCAAGAACCCCAAGTGCAAAAGAAATAATACCAAAATCAACAAATGGGATTACATCAAATAAAAAGCTTCTGCATAGTAAAGGAAATCGCAGAGTGAAGAGACAACCTACAGAATGGGGAAGAATTTGGCCAGCTAATCTTCACAGAGGACTAATATCTAGAATACATAGAGAACCAACCACAAAATGGGCATTTGAAATGAATTAATATGTCTCCGATTCAGAAGTATAAATACCTAAAAAAATGTTTAGCATTGTTGGCCATTTGATGTACACAAGTTTGAAAAGTATTGTGATTCCATCTTACTCCAGAAAAAATGGCTATCTTAAAAAATTAAATAATAACAAATGGTGGAGAGCTTGTGAGGAAAAAGGAACTCTTTTTCATTGTTGATGGGACTGTGAACTGGTACAACCACTATGGAGATTCCTCAAAAAATTAAAAATGGAAATGTCATTTGACCCAGCTATTCCTGTTATATCTTTCTGAAAGAGTTAAAGATATATTACAGTGATACATGCATATACATGTTTATAGTAGCACAACTCATAATAGTTAAGTCTTTGAAGCTGCCTATATGTCCATCCACAGACAAATGGATAAATACGATATTTATACACAATGAAATACTATCTTGTTATAAAGGAGGATACACTTGAGTCATTTGCAGGAAAATGGGTAGGGCTTGCAACCATAATGTTAAGTGAAATCATACATACAAGCTTAAGTATTGCATGATTTCTCTTATATGAGAAACTCAATATACAAACAAAGTGCAAAATAAAAGGCAGTAGGAACAGTGTTATTGAAATCTAGCATAGCCAATGTATCTAAAAGTGTAATTTGATTTAGGGTAACTATCTTATACATTTTTTGGTCTGTTAGTCTGGATATTAACATATATTTATGTAATTAACTTGATAAACAATAAATAAATCTGATGGTGGTGGAAAAAAATAGAAGAGAGGAAAAAAACAGAAAGAAAAAAAAACCTCACATACACAAAAGAAAGAGTCCAAAAATATCCCTCTACACTGAGGTATTTAGATGGGTAGATTCTTGTAATATTGAAATCGACCAAGTATGGCAGACACACAGTGATTTGTTACTGGGGCCTATTGTGGTTCCAAATCCACTTAACAGGCTGTTGCCCTGTGAATTCTCAGCCCTGCCCTGCCTTTCCTGCTCGGCAGGGCCAGCCAATGGTGTTTTCTTCTTCAGGGATATAGTCACTCTAGAGGGATTTAGTGTTTGATTCAGTGAATTTCTGTGTGCCCTGAGCCACTGCTATCTCCAACTAGTTTTGCAGCTACAGGCTAGTCATTTGCCCACCTCACTCTGGAGGCCCCTCTATCCCAGTACCCTCTTAATGTAGTTCCTGGTCACACCACTCTGAGACAGGATGAACGTTATAATGGATTTCTCCAAAGTTAGCCTGCCATACAAGAAGAGTCACTTTCAAAGTAAATACACTGAACTTAACAGCTTGCACTAAACGTAGGCTGTTCCTGGTCCACTGTTTATCAGTGGGGCTGCTAGCCCTCTCCTAATGCTGCAGTCCTGAGGCAGAATTCCTTTTTCTCCAGTAAACTGATTTGCTCATAAGACCTTCAGCTGATGGTATGAGACTGACCTGCCCACATGATCAAAGGTGATTTTCTTAAAGTCAATTGATTATGGATATTAACCACATCTACCAATACCTTCACAGAAATACCTATATTAAATTTTATTAACTGGGTATGTTAACCCGACAAACTGGCACGTAAAACTGCACCACAAGTCTTACTGTAATTGTTAGAATAAGGTTTGCCCCACATCACACATCCAGGAAGTCCCCACTCTCCTCTTGAGCATGGAACACTACAATTAGACAATTTTAAGGCCTAGGAAGAACAGCAGCTTCTTTGTGTGTATGAAACACAAACACAGCATGAAGATTTTAGCATCTTTGGGAGCAGAGGATTATTGGCCTTACAGGATCTTCATTTTTCTGAGTCATCATCAATAGGAAAGTAGATGTTTAAATAATTCTGAAAAGGCATATTGCCCTGCAAGTGGTAAGAGTTCCCAAATAGACATTAAAGACTGAGTAAAATATTAAAAAAGTAATTAGAGATAGAACTAAAAAGCAAAAGTTAAAATCCATTAAACCACTAAAGATTTCCAGGAGCATGACATATAAAGTCCAATACCATAAAAGAATCCAGAGCACAAGATAATAAGGTCTGTAAGGAATTAAAAAGATCAGATCTTTACATAAAAGAATAATCTTGAAATTGATTAAAAATAATTTCTTTAAATACTAGGAAGCAATCTTCAAGCACCAAGGGTGGTTTTTTTAATAGGAAAAAAGACTTTTTCATTTAAAAAAGCATAATTTATATACTATCTATTTTGCATGAAGTTGCGAGAAAAGCACATATTAAATAGAGTACAGTAAAGGTAGAATTTCAATGGGTCAAACAACATTTTGAAAGATCAAAACCTATTTACATGAAAGCTAAATTTGACTTTGAGTTTCCTGGCCACCAAACCAACAACAAAACACAAGAACCTCACCCACCTGCTTTAGAGCATGGATTCATGTGTTATCACCTCCAAAGTGTTAAAAATTGTTTCTTGGGGTGTTAAAAAGGCTTGGCTTTTAACACAAAAGCATAACTATACATAAGGTACATAAAATATATTTAGTATATGAGCTCTACTAAAATGGTGGGGAACAATTAGGGGAAAAAATGTCTAAAAAGATTCCTTGAAAGATAATTGTGAAGAAAGGTTTACGAAAGACTACCTGAGAAAAGGCACACATCACTGTATCCAGAGAGGCTAATCTTTCCATGGAACTCTATTCTGGAAGGCCTAGGCCCAGAAAACACCTAATAATAGTGGACAGCTTCTCCTCCAGTAAAAGTTTTGCTGTCCCCTAAAGGCCCTGTGTTAGAGGTCTGATCTGCAATCACTGGTGCCATCAGGAGGTGGTGAAACCCTAAGAAGCAGGGGCTGTGCTGACAGGGGGCGGGGCACTCTCCTCAAGCTCCTGGCCAGTGTGCACTCTGTTGTCACAGGTCCAACAGTCATGGACTGAAACCTTCACAGCTAGAAGTCAAAGTAACTCTTTCCTCTTTTTAAACTGATTTCAGGCCTTTGTTACAGTAATGGAAAGCTGACTCACACAGTGAGGAAATTTCATTTGTGCACAGTTTGAGAAGTTTCCTAGTTTACAAATGTATATTTCTACTTCATATTAGGAAATTTATGCAACATGTTGAGTGTCTTCTATTTTTTCTCCACAATATTTTCTGCATTCTGTCCTAGTTCTCAAGACAAACTTGGGGTACACAGCCATGGGGATTGCATGGGGGTATGGATTCAAGTCCAGGTTGTGTCACATGAGAGCAATCTGGGGAGACTGGAAAGAATTACACAAGATACCCGTCTATCATTTCTGTAGGGCCAGGAATTATTCTTAAGTGCTGGCGGCTGAAAATTGACCCATGGCCCACTTGGACTTATAGTCTCCCAGAATGGAGTGCCAATGTGATATTTTAGGATATCTAACATAACTAGATAGAGGCTGAACATGTATCTTGGTGAAAAAGGATGTATTCCTAAAGAAGAAAATTTCATATTCAAAAGTGTCTGCAGTTTCTTGGAGTGGACTGGATATTTACAAGTATGAGATAACTGTTACATGTAAACTATAAGCATTGGTACAGTAAAGTAGAACAGCTATTGAGAGAAAAAGATACCCTGACCTTCTTGGGCTTGGTAGCTGCTTCCTCTGAGCCTGGTTAGGTGTAGACACACATTCTTATAACTCAAACATGTTTGGAAGGAATGGAAGTGAAAGACCTCATTTGGAGCTAAGGGTCCTACTGTCTGGTTTCTTGTCCTCTAAGCTTCAGTTTTAGCTTTTTCCTTGGAAGGTCCTGGAAAGAGCTCTCAAGTGTCCAGTCTTCTCAACTCAAACCACACATCCTACAGACAAGAGCCCTGTGTAAAAATCAGCAGCTACCAAAGCAGGTGAGGAGATCTAAATGATGTGCTGCATGAGAGTCCCTGGCATCAAAAAGAGCTTCTTGCAGACTCTGCTCTGCCTTTCTCTATGAGGACGTGCAGACACACAAAGAGACTTGGATGCTTTCTACCAGGGATGCAAATCAGAGACAACTAAATAGATAAAATTATATTCGAGGAAGATATGTTTTTTCCTCTTTAAAAAAGCAGAATAGAGACAGAAGCATTTGTATTTTACATGAAAGAATAAAAACAAAACAGGCCACTGTTGATTCTTTTCAAGTAACATTTTATTTCTCATTGTCAATGATTAACTTTGAAATCTACTAGAACAGTATCATGGTCACAGTGAATAAAAAAATATAGATGACAGAATAAAAATATTAGGTTATACAAAGTTAGTTTTAAAACATTATTGTCCACCAACATTTTCAGGATTTTGCAGTTCTGAAAAACCAATTTAATTTGCGGTGCTTTTTTGTGGTTGTTGTTTTTATAGTTCCAGCAGTTAAAAATTAAGAACACATATCAAGAATCATTTGCAGATGTCTATTACAATAGACGCAAGGACCACAAAAATTAAAACAAGTTCTAAGAACCATCATATATACAAACTTCTGTACAGAATGAGGACACAAAGAATTCATCCAATTAAAACCATCTCTTGTGGTATACATATTCTTTTCCAAAAAAGAATGAAGGTTTATTTTGCTATACTCATGTTTATTTTTCTGTTTGATCGAGTATTCATAGTGGCATTTCTACTCCATAAATTAGTAACTGTTCAGTAGCTGAGAAACATCCTATTTTAAATTATGCCAAGAGAAAAATCAGGAACTTCCCTGAAGGACTGAACTTAGTCGCCAGATATAGGTTGAAGACACGCTCAACCAATATAACGTCACACCACAGATGTAGGAAAGAGGGGGTCTGATCAAACATCCCATGAGAGTGAACTAAGACTGCAGAGAGAACATGAAGATTCTTACACATCCTAATACACAGCTTCTCACCAGGGATGGTCTCACTTGTCCTAATTGGCTAACCTCAGATCAGCTGAGCTCTTTGCTAATACAAGTCATTTGGCACATAAAAGGAAGGCTGATGGGCAAGACTGTGGCTCTCTTGAAGAATGACGCACTTAGAAACCCCCAACTTTGATAAATACAATTGTATGTCCTGGTCCCCAACCCTCCATGCTCCGTAATGTTATGGCTAGAGACAACTCCTCTTAGGGAAAAGCCATTGAACTAAAGGTCAGACTTTGCAGGCCCAATGAGGTAAACATCAGACATGGAAGAATTTGAGGAGGGGAGGAAAGACGACAGCTTGTTCTTCCGAGAGTCTCACTGCTTTCACTGTACAATCCCGGAGTCCACAGAGGTCTGCTTGCGGGTCGTCTTTGGAGGGGGAGGAGGTGGAGTTTTGCTGGGTAGTGGAGGCGGCAGTTGCTGGAAAACATGAATATGTGGAAGACATCAAATTACTACGCCCCTACAGGAAAGCACCAGTCTCTGGGTGGTGTCCCATGTGGTGCAGTGCCATGGTTTCACCTGGCACAGTGCATCTGCGCTCCCTGCACTGCAGCCACTCCTCCAGGTGACTGGGCCTCCATCATGTGTGGCTCAGCACTGGCAGCTCTGCTGTGCTTAGGACTAGGTTGCTTGGCAGCCACAGGCCTTTCTGACATCTCTAAGTGCCTTTCACAAGGGCTATATAGGCTCTGAGGACCACAACTACCTCTTTGTGTCTTAAATCCAGTGCCATTAAACTAGCAATTGACCTACTATGTGAGCACAGGCATGTCCTTAGAGATGTTCCCCAGGGTCAGCTGAGAGTCCCTTGCTTTCTGAACAAAAGCCGAGGTCAGCAAGCTTTTCCAGGAGAGGGCCAGAAAGTAAGTATTTTCAGTTTTGCTTAAAATCTCTGCCGAGGCTGGATAGCAGCCAGAGATAGTATGTAAAGGAATGGCTGGAGCTGC
This sequence comes from Dasyprocta punctata, assembly GCA_004363535.1. NCBI lineage: Eukaryota > Metazoa > Chordata > Mammalia > Rodentia > Dasyproctidae > Dasyprocta > Dasyprocta punctata. The sequence goes on from RJWM01001121.1 coordinate 64,822, forward strand.
CTTCCAAGAAAACTTTACGAAAACAGGTGGCTGGTTGGATGTGGCCTATAGGGCACAGATTGCCTTAGATTCCCAAGAAGGAATTATAATTACAAAGTTGATAGAAAAAACCCTGTCCCGTGCACTTGCTGGGGCATAAAAGACATAGGCAGCTGCTGTTCTATTGATCTTGGGAGCCTCATGCTTATCACAAACACCGGCTGAAAGGAGATGCTCTGTAGAGATGGGTCAGTCATACAGGTAAATGAGTAAGTGAAGAAATGAACAGATGAGAGAGGCAGGAGGACAGCACAAGGAGGAGTCAGGATGAAATCTCAAAACACCAACTAACTCGTGGACAAGCGTGGATTTCTGCAGCCTCTTTGTGCAGGTGCACATTTAGCTGGATGTGAGAAAAGAAGTTCTCGAGGACAGAATAGTGACACAGTTGTCTCTCACTCACTGCCCAAGCTTTCTCCTGATTCATAAACAAGTAAATAGAGTATCAAAATGACCTAGTGCTGACCATGAGGAGGAAAACAGAATAAACAGATAAAAAGATACCTAGACATTGTAAAAAGGAAAGTCAAGTAACAGATATATAAGTCCTTTTTCAGGTTGGTAAGAACAGTTAACAGAAACAGCTATTTTGAGGTCTGATAATGTGAGTTTACATGAATAACTGTGGGCCAGACCAACACAATCTGATACAAAGATGATACTAGCGATGCCCTTTGTGCCAGATAAGAGTATGTTGGGTTTCACCGTTAAGTACAATGATAGCTCAGATTACTGGTCATAGAGTCATTTCCAAAGAAATGTCAGTTTAAAATGGCAACAACCAGAGATAGAGTTACCTATAAGCCTGAAGCCGATCAATGAGAGTGACAGGAGGCTATTGATCACCCCTCCACCCCCAAGGCAGACGAATTATCATTATCCTAAGTGGTTCCCAGGGCCTGTGCAAAGGGAGGCACCCTAGGAAACACAATTGTTAATCATGACATGCTAACCGCCAGCCTGTCACCTGAACATTTTTTCATGCTGCAAGTAAATTAAACAAGAAACAAATAGCAAAGAACTGAGTAATTAATCTAATTGAATTCACACCCCCTTTATAAATTGAGTCATGCTTATTAATTCTTATTAATTCTTTACTTAATCAACTGCATGTGGCATCAGTAACTTAGAATGATGTATTCAAGAAATGTTACCTCTTGAGTTTATCCGGCACTAATTCCAAGTTCAGAATTTTCAGGGTAGAGAGACCTGGGGGACATTTTTGCTTCTCTTTTTGTGATAACGTACATGCGGTTACAAGTGCCCAGGAAGCTCAGGATTACGTTTTCATGATTGCTGTGAACTCTTCTTGCTCCTGCAAAGCCCTCTTCATAAGGAAACCTGTTTCCTTCCCCAGGGCTAGTTCCATACTATGATATCTCTAAAGAGATAACATCTATTTAAATAACACTTTGGCCTCATAAAAGCTACCTGTTTCTTTAATACCAGAGGTTTTTAGGTTTCTTACACAGAAGAAAGTGTCAAATGCACACTATTATTAAATACCCTCTGTCCTCCACTCCTTTCACAAGAGAGATTTAAAACTTTGAAAAGTTTTTAAAAAAGAAATAGCATGAACAGTTTATAATGTTTATTAAGAGAGGAAAAAAACCACACACATATCATGGTAGCTATCTAACTACATCATGTCCTTAATGTACTACGCAAGTTCTGTGGCCATATAATTACTTTATGGAGGTTGAATGGCAAAACATATGACCAGCTGCAGAAATATGAGCAAGGTATTTATGCTGATTTAATTTTATAAAGCTGGAATATCTTAGTCGGGGGGTTGGGCCTGGAAGTGCACATTCCAGTGGCTGTTGTGTAAACCACACAACCCCTCCTCCCCAAGCTGGCCTCTGCATGTGCTGCACCCTAAACCATGGAGTATTCAGGAAGTGGAGGCTCAGGGGTAGGCAGGGCAGTCCAGGAATGCAATGTGGTGGAGCTGAAAAGAATGTTTCTAGAACTGGCACCTGGTAGCAGAGGCCCTGGTTTAAACAGGGTAACACTTGTCACTAATGTTTGCATTACTGGACAGCCCCTGAGGACACTTGGCAGGAGCATATCGGACAGGATTACTGACTACAACAGAATGTGCAAGGAGTGCTACCCTGGGGATGGTGCTGAAGAGGGCTTCAGCCAGCTGCTCACAGGTTACTACTACTGGCCAGCACCCCAAACCAAAAGGGTAGGAGGCCTCAGGCTCAGTTAGGTAAGCTGGGTCTAGGAGCTACCAGCAGGAGTGTGACACCAGCCAGAGGAATTGTTGGAAGAGGAGCTGCTACTTCAGGGATGTTACCGCCAGCAGGAGCCACCTCCCCTACAGTGCAACATGGCCAACACTTAACCCAGTCTGACAGATGTCTTGGTGGGAAAGCTACTTCTCAAAATCAGAACTTCACGATTGCATCTCCACTGGAATGATCTCTGAAGCAATGACAACCATTTGGAAGTTCTACTCTTCTTGAACTTGCTCCAAGCATGATTTTGGGATGAGTGTTTCACTGCAGTGAGGATGACGCAGAACCACAGGACATACGCACTGGAGTCCTTATTGCTTTGACATCTTCTCTCAAAATCAAATTTAGAACCATCTTATAATTTTTCTTTTTAACCCACAGTAAACTGTAACAGGTAGTTAGCATGGTGTTAAAGTCCCAGACCCCCGCTACAGATCTACGCTTACCCTCTGATGTGGAGGAGGCGGAGGAGGTGTCAATGAGCCAATCAGATCCTGGCTTTCCATCAGATTCCCATAGTCTGCCATGCTGCCCTTGAGAGGCAGAGGGGGTGGGACATCGGCCACATCCACCCCTGTCATGCCATTCAGCTCCAAACCTGGAAAATCGGGATCTACTTAAAATCAGATCTACACACCCATGGAACCTGATGGCTCACAGGGCTGCTGCTTGTCATCTCCTTGCTCCTTGAGAAAGAAGCACTTTATATCACATAATCACTTAGTAGCAGAGCAGAGGCCATGAAGGGTTAAGAATGGAAAGGGTGACATTCCCTCCAAATGGAATGTTCTAGAAAGGGAATAAAAAGTACCACGAGACACCTAAAACCAGAGCTTAAAGCAAGGCATCAATCCACTAGAAAACGCTGATGCCACCCTGGCCTTTCTTGATCCCCTCTCCCCTTGTGGCATCTACACAGTTGGTATCACAAGGACTGGCTGTGGCTGCTGCTTTCAAGTCCTGCCAGGCCTCTGCTGTCGGCCTGCCATAGTTACTACCTGAAGAGGTTCAGCAAGCAGAGTCTAATGATGCCACACACAGCCAGCCACCCACCCTTCACCTCTCTCACCAGGAAAACTCACAAACGTGTGGAAGAAAGATATCAGCAGCTGTCATCACTGTTGCTCTACGTAAGCTGAGGGAAAGGGCAGTTGACTGCCAAAATAAACTGGAAAATGGCCATTTCAAAGGAGGAATAATCATTAAGGCAGAGTATTTCTACAACCCTTGTTGAGACTCTTCAAATAATTTGTTCTCTTTCACATCAAAGAGAGAAAAATTGATATGTTTACTACTGATGTGTCTTTTGGAGTTTTCACCAGTGATTCATCTGCTGAGAAATCCCTCCTTAAGAAAACACTTCTCAGGTTGGAAGCTGTGCCACTGAACTGGGGAGGACAAGAAGACGACTTCTGACTGTGAGTGTCCTCAGCAGTGGTGAATTTTATTGAGACAAAACAGACAAGACATAATATTTGCTGCCTTAACCCATCTTTTAATATACAATCCAATGGCACTGATGACACTGACAATACTGTGCAATCCCTGCTACTGTCTATGTCCAAAGTTCATCACCCCAAACAGGAATCTTATACCCATTAAGCAACAATGCCCCATCTTTCACTCTCTCCAGTTCCTGGTTATCTCTAGTTTGTCTGCCTCCTTGAGTCTGCCTAACATAGATACTTCAGATCATGACATAGGTCCTTTTGCGACTGGCTTATTTCACTAAGCTTCATGATTTTGAGGCTCATCCATGTTGTTCCTTTATACGGCTGCATACGGCACGGACATTTCTTTGGAAACAGTTATTAATGTGTTCAACTTTTGATAGACTCTGGGTTATTTCCACTTTTGGGTCATTATGAATAATGGTGCTAATGGACATTCACAAGCAAATACCTGTTGGAGTTCTTGTTTTCAATTTTTTGGGATAAAGGCTCATGGGTAGAACTGCTGGGTCATATGATAATCCTACATTTAACCTTGGAGGAGCAACTAGACTATTTTGTGCAATTGCTGCAATGGTACCTAGTTTAAATATTTTAAAGAAATATAAAAGGTATTTTTAGAGAAAGATTATGAAGCAATAAAAGATGTGGAGATGTGCCATACAGAGGCCACCTCCTTTCCAGTGCCCACACTTGCAGCCAAGACACATTACCCACCGTGTGGTTTCCAGAATCACCACCACTGCCTTTTCAGTATGAAAATCAGGTGCAAAGAACACTTGTTTGGTACCTTGCACAATCTACCTGTGAGGCACATGCTTTCTTGCCTTGGGACTCTTTTCTGGACACAGGATGGACTGGGCCCCCTCTGTTTTGCTGTGGCTGTCACTCCCTCCCACTTTCTCTTGCCAGGATTCTTCCTCTCTGATGGGTCTGAATTTAGTGGTGAAAAGCTGGTTACCACTTATAGTAGGTTGGGTAGTATCCCTACAAAATGTGGACCTCCAAGGTCCACCCAGAGGACGAACCTCTAAATGTGACTTTACGTGGAAACAGAGTCTTTGAAGATGCAATTAGTCTCTCAAAATGAAATCATCCTGGATTTATGGTAGGCCCTATATCCAATTACTGGTGTGCTTATAAGGAGAGAAGACACAGGGAGGCCAGACAAAGATGGAGGCAAAGACCAGAGTGAAGTGGCTACAAGCTCAGGAATACCAAGGATTACAGGAAAGCACTGGAAGCTGGGAGAGGCATGAACCAGATTCCATCTCAAAGCCTCCAGAAGGAACCAATTTGCCAACACCTTGTAGACTTCTGGCCGCCAGAACTGTGAGAACACATTTCTGTTGCTTTAAGCCACTGTTTGTGGTATTTTGTTATGGCAGCTCTAGAAATTGGGCAAAACCAGATGTTAGGGTTTATACATTGTGTCAACTTGAGAAGTCTAGCAGCTTAATTAAGTAACTCAGCAGCTCTACATCCTGGGGTGTAGAGCACAGTTACCTGGTCACTGTTACAATTTGAGAAGGTCAGAAGTTTAACTGGGAGACTCAGGAGGGAGCCAGGGGTCTTACTTTGTAAACATCCTCATCCTGTACAAAGGAAGGCAAGGAGATTTGTGGATGCTACACCCACCCTGTGTGGGGGGCGGGGTCCTGTGTACTATATAAAGGAGAGAAGAGGCTTGCTGGTCCCCTTTTACTCTGGCTGCTTTTGCTCGGTTGCTGCCTTGAAGTGTTGTTCTCGTACCATGCCACCCTGCCTTGGAGCCAGCTGATTGTGGACTGAAACCTCCAAAAACTGTAAGCTAAGTAAACCTTTCCTTCCCTAATTTTGGGTGTCAGGTGTTTTGTCTCAGCAACGAGTAAAAAGTAACCAAGACACCAAAGAAGAAGGGCTTCTCCATTATATGTTCTTTCTAGACATCAATGCCCAAGGCCTTTGGCTGCCTTGATGGCTCATGAGAAAAAGGGGCTGCCCCTGTAGCTCTCAAGCCCCTTCCCAAGGCAGGGAGAGCTTCAGTGCCTGGAACAGACACCATGCACTCTGCCGATGCAGCTCTGATGCTTATGACAGGGTCTTGGCCCATTTGCTGAAGTCCAGATTCTCCACCCTGGTCAGAGGTACTTCCCCACATATCAGGTGCTTGTCCCAACCTTGAACTGCTGTTGAGAGGAGGAGATCCTCACTGTTGTGCCACTGATCAAGGAAACACCATGCAGCAATGTCACAGACTCCAAGAGGGAAAGGCCCCACTTACTTGACTGAACACTGAAGCTGAGTTTGGCCCTGGGTGTGACTGGAGGAGGTGTCTGCTGGGAGGATGGTGATGCTGGGGACACAGAGAAGCGCCTTTCACTTCCAATGACGTTGATCACCTGGCTCTTTGGTCTCTGGGGCCTCAAAGGACTTATCTGTATTGCAGAAACAGACAGAGCATAGTTAAGGTGTGTTATGCTCCAAGTTGTGACTCCTCCAAAATTCCTGTGCTGAAGCCCTCACCTTGAGTACCTCATAATATATGTTTGGAGACAGGGGCTTTGCAAACTATCTAGTTGGGATGATGTCATTAGGGTAGACCACAAACCAGTGTGACTGGGGTCATTATAAAAGGAAGTCTGCATACAGATATGCTGCACACAGGGAGAACAGCCTATGAAGGTGAAGACAGGGTGATGCTTCTTCAAGCCAAAGAACACCGAAGACTGCCACTCACCACCATAAGCTAGGAGGTGGGATACTGAACAGAGTCTCCCTCCCAGCACTGTTGACACCTTATCTTGGACTTTTAGCCCCCAGAAGACAGAACAAAAGCCAGCCGCGTGTGTGTGGTGTGTGGTACTTTGTTAAAGCAGACAGATCATACTAACACAGGGTCTCACACTAACCTATCCATTCAGCCTGGGGGTAGCTGGCACTTCACAGCCTTTAGGAATGTAATATAAAAGTGGCAGAGCTGTAGTAAACCATTCAGATGCCAACAAGAACATGAAGGTCAGCCCCCAAAGAGTTGTGAATGGAGTAAAATCTAGAAACTTCCTATTGGGTTTTTGTTTTCTCTTGTTTCTTCTCTTTCACTGTATCATTTCTGGGTAGGAATTCTTTTTCTCTGCTCTTCACATCTCTGACTTTTAGACGCACTTGACCTTTTCCCATCTGAGCCCTTTCCCTTTGTTTGTTACATGAGTAAATTTTATTTATATATTTCTTGTAACTTGGTCTCAGATCATTAGGCCTCAGAGAACATCCGCAGTTACAAAATATTCTGAGGTAGGAGCAATCAGAAGTTATTCACCCTCACAAAAAGCAGGAGTGAAGACTGTCCCCTGGGGAAGGGCAGGCAGGTGGCAGCTCTGGGCTTGGTGCTACAGCCTGACTGGGGGTCCTGGCGTTGGGGGAGGGGATGAGCATCCACCCCAGAAGATTCCCACAAAGCCAGTGCTCATCTGGGGGTTACTCAGGCTGGAAGGAAAGAAGTAGGCCCTCAGGTAATGAGTGACCCAGGGCCTCAGCCAAAAGCCCCCTTTAGAAGCACGCTGTGCTGACAGAGGCCCACACCCAAGTGCCACCCATTCACTGCACAGCACGGGTGAATCCTGACAGCCTCCCTGCTAAGGGAGGTCTACAGATGCCTGGCTACATGACAGGCTCTCTCAGGATGGCTGTTCATGTGGGCTGGTGACAGGGATTCAGGGGCTGAAATCTCTGAATCTCTCACCCTTTCCATCCTATCCCATAATGGGTACTTTCTGAGTCAGGGCATGCAAAAAGCCTTTAATGTGGAGATACAAATGGCAGCCTGGAGGCCTCAGTTCACAGCACTCAGTTAAAGGTCATGAAATTGCTGAAGATGTAGATCAAGAAGGGAGCTGAGCCCGGACCCTGGGAGACAAGGAGGGAGACACCTGCAGAAGCTGGAGAGGCCAGTGTGGGGAGGGTAATGGCAGGGCCAGGTACCCAGGGAATACTACAGCGGCACAAGTGTTGCCCCAGGGAATGTGTTGCTGCTCCTCTGCAAGGGACCTCCTGCCAGGGCTGATCTTGCCCTCGCAGAGACCTGTCTAGGAAACTCTGGAGCCTGAGTATCCTCACAGACCTCACTAGCCCCTGTGCATGATGGGTCGTTAAGATTGGATCTATTGGGAAGGCAGGATGCCTGATCTTCTGGCATAATAGCAGTGGTCATTTGGAGCCTTGGTCACACGTAGGCAGTGTGGACAAGGTTCTATGCTGAGTCCTTCCTGAGCTCCTGTGGATGCATTCAGGGAATTTATAGCCAGCTGTGGGGAGGGCCAGGTAGTAGTGCATCTGGCCCTGTCATTTGAAGCTCCTCATAGAGAAAGTGGGCCACCGCTGGTAGGTACACAAACTGCACTGTGATGGCTCAGTGCCTGCTAGAATGAACACAAGTCACTGAAATTTGTTTCTAATGTCAATTCTCCAGCATGCATCATGTTAAATCTCTGTAAATCCTTCTGAAAGGTGGCCAAGAGATTTGACTGTGGAGCAGAGGAAGCTGGGGGGATAACAGGACACTGAGTCTGGCTGTTAGAACCCAGAGGGAAGGGGCTTTTGGATTCCAGCTGAGCGGATTATAACACTTGGGCAGTGACTGTGGCTTAGAGATTTGTGGTCAGGAAGGGGCAAGGGAGAGGTATTAGTTGATATGGAATATGACTTTCTGATAACAAAAACATGCTGTTTGTCTTCTGAGATACCAGGGCATCATTTGTGGGAACCAAGTCCAAAAGAAGTGCAAAGAGCCCAGACGTGTAAGAGCTCTGATGGAGACTGAGGCCCTTTGGAACGAAGGATGAAGGCTAAGTACACATCCTCCTGAGAAAAGACGCCCTATTCTTCATTTGTGATTGCTCTATAGTATTCAGTCATTCAAAGTTAGTAGGGGGACCCCAGATTTTCAAATTACTATTTTACAAAAAATCCAGTAAAATAAAATTGACACCCCTATTGGCTAAATGTGGAGCAGAGACAAATCCCAGAGCAAAAGAAGATCCCCGGTTAAATTACTGTTTCTGAGAGAATTACGGCCTCCGACTGCTGCAGGGAGACATCAGCTGGCTTAAATTCTTTATCAAATATCTCTTGATGTTTGCTGTTCCTTTTTTCCTTCTTTTTGTCCTTCTTCTCCTTATCTGGGTCGTCCTTGTCCAGCTTGTCCTGGGACCTGGAATGCATTTTCTTTGGCAGCAGAGGCTCTAGAGCAAACCTAAAGGAAATGATTCTTTAAATCAGTGATGTCTTAATAGGAGAGCAATTGCTTTTTACCCTGCAGAGATATGTAAAGTCACTCACAGTGTACTTCAGTGCTGCCAGGGAACTGAAGGCTTTTAAAAGGGAAAGAGCAATTCAGAAAGAGGCACAGGGGGACATCAGACACATAATGACCAACTGTAAGGAGTGTGCTTGGAGTCCAATAAAAGGTAACTGGAAAAAGAACACTTATGAGACAATAATATCATACAGAATAGCTGACCAGACTTGTGAAAATGTGAAGCCTGGCCAGATAATTAAGTATGATAGGAATTTTGGTTGATTTATGATGATAGGATAGCATTCCGTACATATTTAGAAATTTATAGTGATATATTCACAATGCAATGGAAAAAATTTACATATGACAATATAAAGAGATTTCTAATACCTTAATTCTGACCAAGTTTCTCTGATTAGAGATATTTCAGCAGCTTTCATGTAAAGCTCTTTGGATGACTCAGACAGAAGCAAGCAGACTCTATCTCCTAGATGCCTAAAAATGTGCTTGAGTTCTCAGAATGAGCTAGAGACAAAGGACCAAGCTCTGGCACCTGCTTGTGAGCCTTAATAGTTTCTAATCTTTGGGATTTTCTTGTTCTCATTCATTAAAGGCACCAAGAACACCACCACCCTCTGCTTACTGACACCAAACAGTTAGCATAAAACTGGTTTAATGGTTACACTACTCAGCGAATGTATCTTGGACTAGTTTTAAATGTAAGGCACATGTCAAAAGGTCAGAATGTGTATGTCTGCACTCACACCTACACACAACTATAGTTTGCTAGTTCAGCACAGGGTTAGTATGCCCAGTACTTCTTCTCTTCCTAGTAAGTCATACTAAGAGGGAGAAGAAACACAACATTGGAATCTCATTAGCCTCTTGCAGCTCCTGCTATAAAAAAGGAGTTAGGAGAGAGGGAGAGATGGAAAAAGTATGAAAATGGCTTAAAAATCTAACTGCAGGGCCGACATGTAAGGTATTGCTTTCTCTTCTTTTCTTTCTTTTTTCTTTTTTCTTTTTTTTTTGGTACCGGGGATCGAACTCATGACCTTGTGCTTACCAGGCATGCTCTTGAGCCACTGAGCTAAATCTCCTGCCCCATGTAAGGTATTGTTAAGGGGATATTATATTTTAAAACTATAGCCTGTGAAATGGTACTTAATGAGGTATGGTGTCTTAAAAGGAGTTCGACTTACACGGTCATATTGAAAAAAGAACCTGTATTGTGATTTTGGATACATGTGTCGTTTTCAGTGGTGGTCTCCATGTTTGTTCCATATGGTCAAGGGAAGGAGAATAGAAGGCACTCCCTGTCCTCTAGCTGCCCAAAGTCCAGCTAGTCCCCAAGCTAGGTGGCAGGGCAAACTCCAGCCCTCATAATACAGACCAAGATAACTCTGAACTGGCCCTTAGGATCTTTCGGACCTCAAGCAACTTTCAAATCTCAATTCTTGATTACCTGAAAAATACACAGGCTTTTCCAAGGAGGGAGTAATTTCTATAACCGGTCACATTTTTGTTCTATCTGTGGTTTCTCTTAAACTGATTCCTAAATGGAGTACCCTAACCCTAACCCTACGTACTGCTCTGAATAAGAAGCCACCACAACAACCTGGGTCTCTAATATGGGATATATAACATGGAAATAACCCTTAGATGGGCCAGGAAGGGAAGGATTATTCACACAATTGTGTTTAAAATCCACTGAAGATTCAGACAGCTGAGAGTAAGAATCACACCTCTATATTTTGACTCTACCAATCTAACAGGGCCAAGCAGAAAGGTACGGAGACTGAATAATAACAGCAAGGAACCTAAGTATTGATTATCTATAGATGTTAATGTCACTAAGGGAGTGAAAGCCTGTTACCTTGTGTCTCGAAACATAAAAACATATAGTTAACTATGAAATCATCTAGCTTCAAAATCAAACTTGAATCTGATCAGACCACTAGATTCAACTATCAAAAACACAGGAAATATAGGCGGTGAAGACACATGTCAAACAACACGTCAGGACCCACAATCTAGAAAACCCAGACCGTGGTCAGAGCAGGAGCAACCTGGGTTTTCCACAATAAATTATGAGGGAAACAAATTTTTTTTTTAAAAGGTAGTTTGAGAGAGACTTAAAAAGATAATCAAGTCCAAGGTGAGGACCCTACTTGGTCTTAATTCAAACAAACTAAAAAAACGTAACATTTGTGATGATGACAAACTAACACTAACATATCATGATAATACAGATTTTCTGTTAATATTTTATGTGTGGTAATAAAGTGAAATAGTTATGCTTTCTAAAAAAAGTTCTAACCTTTTAAACATTCCTAATGAACTAGCTATAAATAAAATGATACAATGTTTGAGATTTGCTGCAAAATGCAGTATGGGGTAGGAACTGGGTGGGATACAGATGGAAAAAAGATGAGCTAACAGTTGATACTTATTGAGGCTAACTGATGGGACACAGTACCTCATTACACTATTCAGTTCACTTGGTAGATGGCCCTTGAAATGTTTTCATAATATGAAGTTTAAAAATTAAAATGATTAATGAAATAGATCAATAGACTTTGCTCACAAAAGCATTTTCAGATATGGTGCACTTTACAAGTATATATAATATTTACATATAAAATATATATATATCAATAAATCAGCATCCATTAAGTGTTAAGATATTGTATGTAATACATTATGAGGGTGGAGATACAACCAAAATCTTCATGATTTTACTTTGAGTTTTGGAGAATTTAAGACAATTAATGTAATTTTTTAAAAAAAAGGATCAATGAAGACCTTCTGGATAAGGGAGGAAAACTAGGGTGTGCAGTCCTGATGAGTATGCAAAGAACCAGAAGGACAGGATGCTTTAAATGTTTCACATTATGAGACACAACTACTGACAAGATGAACTTTACTCTGCACATAACCTGTGCCACCGGAGACCAAGCCTCATTTTCCCCATATTAGTCACCTAATGAGGGATGCTCATCCCAAGAATGAACAAAAATGTGGACTCTAACAAACACGCCTTCCAGTTAAAGGTTAAACAAATGTCCCCTGGGGGGGAGCTGACTGCAGTACACTACACTCCATCTAAAGCCTCTACATCAATTTTTATCCTAACCCCAGTGTTCTTGGAAACATAAAAAACCCTTCCCCAGCTAGCCTGGGGATTCTCTTGAAAAGAAGTTGCATTAAATTTCTTCAGTAATCTTGTTCTAAGTGACAGGCACTCATGATTTAAACAGCACTAAATTGAGAATTTCCATATGGGTTTGGCCTTATAAATATCAGACACTGATCAAAATGACTATTAAGAAAAAAAAAAATGTGGGTGTAGCTTGCAGTTCTCCATTGCGCACATCAATCGTTGGCAACAAAGGGTACTTCGAGTTGAACTGTCCCTGGGGATTCTCTGGAAGTTGGTGCCTACATGGCAGGCACCAGGAGCCAGCAAGCTTGATAAGAGTGATGGATTGTAAACCAAATGAGCTTGGACAAACACACAACTGTGCAAAACTCTGACAGTAAAATAATTACAAGTGCTTTGATGTTTAATTTGCATGCCACATTTTTTTCTCTTTGTATAAGGACAAACTTTACATGGTTGCCACTCAGAAACACAAAAAGTATCAACATGATGTTGTCTTTACAGTAATCTGAGCTAATGTAAAAACCACAGTGAATGCACAATGTTAGTTAACTAGTCTAACTAGTAGGCTTATGTTCCCTTCTTAGTTACTCGGTGCCATCAGGAGCAAAATTCGGTCTCCAATGTGGTCTTGCAAAAAGAAGGTCATGACCCCACTTGGGTGTGGTAGAATCACCCAGATCATAGAGACAGAAAGCAGAGTGGTTGTTGTTGCCAGGTGGTATTGTTTAGTAGGTACAGAGTTTTAGTTTTATAAGACAAAAAACACTGTAGAGATGGATGATGATGATGATAGTTGTACAACAACGTGAATGTGCTTAATACCACTGAACTATGTACTAAAAAATGGTAAATTTTAATATATATGTATTTTAGCATAATAAAAAAGGGTAATATGTATCATATTGTCCAAGGTGGTCATAGACAGTGTGGGACAGATGGTTACTCTCAGAAGTACTCAGCAGTTCCTTTTTCCCTTTAAAAGATAATAAATACTATCAGAAAAAAATGTTGCTTTATGAAAACAAACAAAACAAAAAACAAAGGAGGAGGAGGAGGAAGAGGAGGAGGATCAGCTAGTTGTCACATAACCGCTGACCGTATGACAGCAGACTTGATGGGGACAGTGGACACTGGACACTGCATCTGCTCAGAACACACCCGCCCCTTCTAGATGGCCCTCTGCAGGAGAGATTAGAAGAAAGGGCCACACACAGGACTGCAGGGACCGCCTCTTCTATGATACATGGAAGAGGACCAAATGCTTACTGAAGGTTTTAAAATTTGACGGGAACTTTACCCAAAGTGCTAATGCAAACCAAAGACTTTTTTCTCAACAATCACAAGACTGTGAAAATCATGTGAGGCACTGTTGTCATAAAGTCTTGGAAGGTCTCAGTTTCAAAGATAATATTCAGAAAAAAAGAATCCTTGGTTGTGATAAGTTGTTGGCTCCTCATGGGTTGGATGCCCTAAAGTGTTCCTTCTGTGGTGCTCCCTGGTGCTGAGCCCAACTCACCCATCAGAGCCCGGCCTGGAAGGTGTGCTGTCGGAGGACACAGAAGAGACTGAAGCCACAGACAGAGGCCGGGATGATGAAGGCATGGTGAAGGACCGCACCATAGATCGAGGGCGGCTGCCTCTTCTGTCGTCCAGACTTGAGGGCTGAGGAAGAGACAGATATATTTGTGATGCATGCACCTACCATGATCAGACTCCCGCAACTAAGTGGTCTTAGAAGTGTGGCATACAGATCACAAGTGTCCAATGTTATAAACAGTTCATATTCTTGTTCTGAGCTGAGGACAAAAAGTGATGATTATTTCAATATCTTTTAAATCTCACTTCATGTTAAAAAAAATTACCAAAATGAATCTGTGGCCTTTTTATTTTAAATGTAGTTCCCTTCATTGGGAATGCAATGCATCACCCTATTCCATAGTAGAACATAATGACCAGAACGTTTAATGGACAGAATAATATCTAGATGCGATTATAGAATCTGCAAGATCTTTGGATGAACTCTGCATCTTTGCATGTTAACACACTATGCAGATCACACAGATGCACAGACCCCTAATGACTGAACTCCTCTCACTATAAAAACAGGCTCCTGCCACTTAAGCAAAAGTAGATGACCATGCCACAGATTAGAGAAAGCTGTGATCCAAGTTGTGAAAATTTTTTCTCTGTTAAGTAGTGGACTAATACGCTCTGGAGAAAAGTGGATCTGTGGGTAGAGTTTTCCATTCTCTCTTTTGACATCGCGTATATTGTGAAAAACAAGTGTCACTGAAATGTAGCATGTGTCAACTCTTAATTAGCTGGAAAATGCTACTCTGTCTGCATCCTGAGCCAGATGTGAGCACATCTGGATCTCAGTTGCTGCACAAGCATTTTCCTCTAACCTGAGGATGTGGAACCCACAATCCTGTAGGTCACATCTGAGTACTTTCCCAACCTACCCATTCCGCCCGTCAATTTCAGTATCTCACACAGTCAGGTACTTATAGGAGACCTGCTGCAAGAACTTTCAGACCTCAGACATAAGACAGGGTCATCACAGTTACTTAATGCCATTCCCACCTCTGAAAAGTGAACCCGTTTCTCACACGAATGATCCCAAAATAAAATTTCATTTGTAAACTATCTCCTAAACAGTAAATTGTTCAAAACTGCAAAAGGGTAGGGGTTTTTGTAAAAAGACCAGAGAATATTCTGTGAGTGCAGGCCATATGTCCACTATCAAAAGTACTCTACTTGGCCACGGTGACACAAAGGCAGTCACAGAAAAATACAGACGTGAGTATGGCTGCATTTCATAAGACTTTCTCTGCAGAAACAGTGATGGGCCCATTTGTGGATTCCTGCCTCAAGGCAATATATATCTAGAAATTGTATACTGAAGATGCATACTATAACTGATCAACTTTTATGAGGAAACTGAAAGGGAAATGGTTACCTATAGATTATCCCGATGTGTGAAAACATTTCCTACACAAAATCTGGAGACTCGCAGTCTATACCATATCCTCTTCACAGACTTTCTGCAACGCTGCTGGAGGGCAGCCCAATTACCATCTTTCTCTCTCTGAAGGGTTTCTCCTCTTAGCTTTTCCTGCACCCAGGGACCTGTTTTGTATCCTCGCTATGCCCACTGATCTCAAGGAATAATTCTATCATTTCCTCTAGGTTCCCTTGACCACCTGATCTACTACCCTCAGCACCATCCCACCCACCTGGGCCACTGCATTTTCTCTCTGACATGTCTGAGGGACTTTGACTCTCCTTACACTTTAAATGAGATTTGTTGGCAGCTGCGGTCTTTCCAATTCGACACCATCTTTGGTTATTTCTTTCACAGGTCGAGAGGTGAAAATCATCTTAAAAGGTGATTGTGTTCCTGAATGCTCACCTAATCAAGCCACCCTGTTTACCTACTGGGGAGGGACTACTTTCTTGACTCCTCTAGAATTGCCTCTAGTTTGACTTCAGCATGATCTTTTCTGGATGTAAGGTGAAAAGAAAAAAAGGAAGCGAGCCAGCAGCTGATTTCTGTAGCTTGGAAGATGCTGCCTTTGTGTTCCACTACATATTGAGCAGGTGGAAAAGCAGCATCAAATGAAATTGAGACTACAGTTGACAAGAAACTTGACCTGCCTGACATTTGGGCGGAGTCCTGGCACTGTGAGCCTGGTACTTAAAAGTATCCAGCATCTTTC
Organism: Dasyprocta punctata; assembly: GCA_004363535.1. NCBI lineage: Eukaryota > Metazoa > Chordata > Mammalia > Rodentia > Dasyproctidae > Dasyprocta > Dasyprocta punctata. Next base: position 80,718 of record RJWM01001121.1, read on the forward strand.
CACACCTCTGGGATAAAATGGTTCATAACAGCCACATCTCTACAGCATGAGAACTTGAGCACTGAGTAGTGCACAGGAAGGAGACAGCCAGGCACCAGGAGACGGAGACTTCCAGTAAGGATAACCTCACTCTAGCTGTCAGGAGGGCCAGAGAGCAGTCCTTCAGCTTTCTATTTACAAACAAGGGTAGTAATGTCACTTGGAAGGTGACCTCAAGTCCTGGCCAGGAAATCTTAGTATGCATGGAGATAAATAAAAGAAGATGGCAGGGATAGGGCTCTGGCCAAGCAGGGATAGGAGCCACTCTTGGGGTGCCGCATTTGCAGGGTACCTTCTGGGTTACAGGTTCTACTGTTTGCCTCATAATTCTTTCTTTATTAAACAAAGCCTCCAGAAACAAGAAACAGGACATTTATCAGTTTCATTTGAAGCAATTAGGATCTCCCGCAGGACTGACAGGTGAAGCTGCTGGTCCAGGACACTGTGAGTGCACTGACATCTGCCTGTCCCAGCAGGAGGGCCAACAGGTGAGGAGTGCAGGTGCTGGGACAGGCTAGAGCTTTGGCTCTAGCATCAACAGTGTGACCTTGCATAAAATAAGTTACTCTGAGCCTCAGTTTCTTCTTAAACACAGAGGGAACCATCCTCTCGCCTGAGGGTGGTGTGAGGATTAATGAAGTGTTGCAGACAAAGCTAGAGGGCTTGGCACACCGTGGATGGGAGCTCCCCTTACTTTGCTGTTGTTGCCACCAGAGCCTGAAGGAAAAACTCGTTTCAGTTCTCTGAGCAAGTGCGCCTCTCTGTTTTGTTCAGTACCTTTGAGTTGTATATTGTTGCTTCCCAGCTGAACTTTGACCAGGGGTGTTAACTGTCCACTGAGTCATGAGTAAGAGTAAGGGGTGGGATTAGCTGAAAGTAATCAAGGTGATCAGTGCTCTTTGAGGGCGAGAAGCCAGTATATTTTATAGTTCTCTGAAAATGTATCTTTCCACACTTTACTCAAATGCCAGTTGTAGACTGAGACTGACAGGGTGATATGTTGTGCTCTGTGAGGGCTTGCAAAGTCTGGCCAGGAGGACAAGAAGCCCTGGAAGCAAGGAGCCAGGTCACGGGTCTGTGGTAATGCAAATGTGGTGGGTGAAGTCCAGCACCACCAGGGAGGTACTCCCAGAACTGGTGCAGTGTATGGGATGCGGGGTGACTTGGAGTTCTTGTCCAGCTGAAGGGTGGGTGTGTGCAAGTGGCCAGTGTAGTGGGAAAACAACAGGGTAGCTGGGCTGTGGCTGGAGGTGACCCCTGGGGGAGTGTGCAGGAGGGAGCTGAAGAGATGGGTCTGGAAGTCCTGAGACAGCACCTGGCTTCCCATGGTGGTTCCTGGGCTCTTCCACAGACTCAGAAGAGGCAAATGAAGATGGAGATGGAGATGGGGGTAAGAAACACAGAAATAATTTCATGAGCTTACAGGTTAAAGGCAGAATCCCTCTGGTGGCTGTATGCCAGTGCTGAAGGCACTCGTACTCCTGGTCTCTCCCCCAGGCATCTGAGGGTCCACTGATCCCTCACTCATGGGAATGGTGCCTCCTTGGAGCTGCAGGACTGGCCAAATAAAAGCCAAATGGAAGGGGCCAGATGGGCCTGTGCATTACTATGTCAGTGTCCAAATCTTCTCTGAGTCTTAGAATGGCTCAAAACATGGACAGAATGGTTTACTGTCTTTCCTATGGGTATCTTATTTTTAAATCTACCCTTTTGGAAACAGGATGATACTATACTGCTTACAAGTTTCCACTCACCTGCCCTTATACTTGCTAAAGTCTACAGTGCCTCCCTTTATCATTCCCAGATGGAGGAGGACCCAGAAAGGCAGCTCCTGGGAACAAAGTACCCAATGGTGGGAAATATACCCTTAACTCTGCTCCTGTATCATCTTGCCAATAAGCCTCACAGTTGCCCAGAGAAAGACAGGCAGGAAATTTGGTGAAGATGATATTGCATCTGGGTGTGGTAGATATTGCTGCTCTCCAGCCAAGGATGACTGGCATGGAACAGAGGAAAGTTTTCCTTCACTAGAGATTCCCCCTTGTTACCTACACACATTATCTTCCTGTCCTTCCCTTCTCTCGCTACCTAATTGCTACAACAAGCTTGCTCAGAGATAATGCTTCACAGTAGAGAAAAGGATATGAAAGATGTCTGGTGAGCCTGAAAACTTTCTGTAAGTCTGAAATTTGCATTTAATGATTGATGAAACAGGAAGTTTTTCACTTAGAAACTCTGAGGCTGCACAAGTGTTTATTTCTTAGAAAGAATTAGAAGTGGCATAGAACTTTAAAACAGCCGCCTTATGACGCACTTCGAAACTCTTTTTGCCACTCAACTCTGATTATAATGAGCTGCAAGTTTCAAAGTTATCAAGTACTACTGAAGGATTCTGACTTGTACAGGGGGTGCTCCAGCACAGTGTGAAGGATAGCACCCTGGTTTCTGAGCCTGTTTACTTGTAGCAGCTCCTGCTAGGTTTCCAGACCAGAGCTGGGCATCTGTGTCACTGTCAGGTTCATGCCCTGCTGGGCCCGACACTAAGGATACATAGCACCAGGCTTGGAGATATGGAGGCTCAGCCATGCTTGACAGGGGCTCATCTATAAGAATTCAACTGTAAGGTTTTTAACATCATTAAAAATCACAAACTGCTTTTCTATCATACTCTTGATCCCAGTCCCAACCCAGAAATCTTTCACAAACTCACTGCAAAAAGCTAGGTTTGCCCTTCATCATGAGCACCTTGTCCCCATGCCCTCATGGATGTTTGTGGCTCCTGAAGGCTGGGTTCCTTTCTAACTACTGCCCAACATATGCCCATGTCTACACTGGTCACTGAAATTCCCACTCCCTTCTTAGCCTGGCCCACTTTCATGAATAAGTAGTATCTGGTAATAATTTCAAAGCTCAGTGATCTGTTGCTTCTCTCTACGCTATGGTTTGCAGGCTTTGACTGAATTGATCATGGACTCCATTTCTGCTTTGGAACACCATAAGTGCTGTTGTCCTGAGTGTCACTTTGCCCTTTGTGTGTGTTATGTGCCTGTAGTTGTGGGCTCTGTCAACCAGTCAAGTCACATGGGCCATGAAGCTTCTCTGTGGGTTCACAACATCAAGGGAAATCTGTTTAGAGAAAGTGACTGGGGTACTTGGTGACCAAGCAATCCATGAATGTTGATTCATGCTCATATTTCCAGGTACTGACAGGTAGTTGCTTAGTGACTGATTAATGGGCTAATGAAAGGGGCTGAGCTCTGTTACAACTTGCTTCCTAAGCAGATATCATGTGCATATCTTGGCTCTTCTGCCCTGTGTACCTTGCATAGTTGGACGTCCCATCTTTTGCAAAGAAACACTTACCATGGTCCGGATACCATATTGCTTTTCCACTTTCTCCTTTAATTGCTTGAAACAGGCTTCCATTCGCTCATGAAATGGCCTCAGTGCCTCTGTGACTTTGTCTCCATGAATCCTGATCCCTTCAGCCAAAAATGGAATCTGAGAAACACAGAGGTTCACATTCCTTATTTCTTGGTTAATGGTCTAGAGAGAGCATTGCACACCAGTGGGAAAACAGCACCTTGCAAACTGCACTGCTTTTCTTTCCAAATCAAAGTGACTGATTCAACTCATCATCAGGAACATAACTGCAAAGGCTAGACTGTTTAAGTGGAAATCATTGTGTTCTCAACCGGATAAGGCTAGGGTAGGATTCCTCAAACAAGGAATATCTCACTACTTTGTCTGCATGTATTGGTCCATCAGTCTCAGAACAGACTTACTTGTGGAAAGAACTATGTTTTGAATTTTAGATGCAACTTGTTCTGCTACAAAAGAGTCATATCACAGTGCAAACTTTTTTTTAGCTAAGAATACTGCCTTTACAGACAATTGAGAACTCTCCTCCAAAACACAAGAATCTAATTATATGTGATCTATAGTCCTGAAGGATATTCCTATTTAGAAAGGAAAACTAAATTTATTCTTCTTTAAAACTAAAAATAATCATTTCTCCGCAGACACTGCTGTCACAAGATATCCATGCCAACACTTCACTTCCGAGAGTGGAGATGACGCTAACCTTTAAGAGTGTCATAAAAGACATTTTCATCCTCCCAGCTGAAGCAGCCTCCTCCCAGAGTTGCTGCTGCTGGGGGTGGGCACAGGAACAGGTTCCCTTTCTGTCCCTGGCCTCTGCTCCCTTCCCATGCTCGGACTGGGAGTTAGCCATTCTTCAGTGCAATCAAGCTAAGAGGCTTCCTCTTAATAATTTATAATTAAATCAAAATACTGATTAAAAACAGAGTTTCCTAAGAGGATGGAATACCAATCTGAATGAGCAGATTTATTAGTAAGAGGGATAATAAGTACACAATTGAATTTCATGTGAACAAATTCAAGACATCTTATCAAGATGAATCAACACACAAAATGTATTTTGGTTGCCATTTATAGCGCACAGCTGCTGCCTCTCTTGGTACTCCAGGAAAGGGCATGATAAGTGAGCATCCCCATGCTCAGAACCCTCCCAGGCTGCTCTGAGGATGCACTGGTACAAAAGTTTGTTTTTCTGACAGTTGGGCTTAGACCCAAGGCACATGCCTGTTATCCCTTTCTAGCCAGTTATTACTAAAAAGACAATGTGCAGGTGAGATTTCAAAATAGATGGGACGCTTTAATATTCCATATGAATTTCTCATGCAGATGGCAGTTTCCCTGGGGCAAGCCACAGTTTATTCTGACCAGCAGTAGAAAATGTTCACTGTAATGCTTTTGATTCCTGAGATCTGCCTTGGGGGATGAAAGGCATGCTGGGAAAACTTTTGGTGGCATGGTAAATGTGTCATGTCTGTCCAGGTGCAAAGGTAGGTATATCTGCGAATGCCATCTCAAGGTTAAAGTACATCCACCTTAGATTCTAAAACATGTTCAGTTTAGAATGGCTTTTCTCAGATATATAAAATGCAATCTAATCATATCGATGGCTTTTGTTGTTAGAGGTGGTGGTATGAGTAAAACTCTTCCTTAGCCAGATTCTTTAAATTGAAGAAGCTACCAGACGTGAGTTGAGACTACTTGGTTTAAGGCACTGGTACTCCTTGAATTGCAATTGGGACTGTGACATTAAGGTGCAAACATTCATCACTCTCAATGATCCCTGACATTAAGTGGGTAAAATCTTCTTATAGGATGGGATCTGGTCACCAGTTTCATGCCTGTTTGGAGCTAGAGTACATCTACAATTCCAAATGAAAGAAGATAAAAAGATAGACTGTGAAAATACAACGCAGTGTATGAGGTGCTTAGATTACAAGGAAAAGCCATGGATCTAGGGCCTGAAATGAGTTCCAACATGGCTGAATATCAAAATCTCCTGGGCAGTTTTCTTCACCCCTCTCCCAGAGCCATGAATTGTTGTAGGCAAGCCCTGAAGTGTGCATTCCTAAACAGTTTCCCAGGGCTGGGAAAGGGGAGAGGACTTCCTCAAGGTCACACTTCCAGTTGTTCCAAGTGAAACTGCAGCCTGTTCCCAAACAGTGCCTTCCCAATACGAGGCGCTACATTTGAAACTTGCTCTTGTCTGTTTCTTGCACAAATTCAAGCCCTGCCAGGAACACAGAACATTTGGAAGCCCAGTTCAGTACTCTAGGAGTATCAGCCTTGGCCAAAAGGGTGATGTCTGTTGTCAGCAGGGTCTGATGATTGAGTCTGGCCTTTGGTCTTTGTACATTTCAAAGGAAAAATATATACACATCACAGCAGTTTAATATGAGACTGTCCACTTTGGACACTTGACATGGTTACTCAACAATGACAGATAAGTCCGAGAGAAGTGCCCTTGAGGAAGTGGCTCATGACTGGGTGTCAGCTGCAAACCTAACAGAGACTTCAGCAACCTACATCCCACCCAGTCTCCCAGTGGGGCAGAGGGGCAGGTGGGCACCATCCTTCATTTTATTTTATTTTATTTTATTTTATTTTATTTTATTTATTTATTTTTTTTTTGGCGGCACCGGGGATCCAACTCACAGGCTCGCACCTGCTAGACAGGCGCTTAAGCTGCTGAGCCAAACTCACAGCTCTAGTTTTTTTGAGGCAGGGTCGCACTATGTAGCTCAGGCAGGCCTTGCGCTCGCGCTGTAGCCCAAGCCGGCCTTGAACTCACAACGCTCCGCCTACCTCAGCCTCCCGACATCCTTCATTTTAGATAGAGGAAGCAGTGCTAAGGAGCTTTCTGCAACTGATTAGCCATCCTTCACCAACAGTTGTAAGCCCTGGAGACATGCTTTTGTTATAAAGATGATGCACACTCTACAAACCAGTTCTGGAACTCCCAGGAATAAAATTCTGACTGGAGAGTTTCAAGGAAAAACCCAAACCAAGTGTTATGGTTGATACAGTGTATCAACTTGAGAAGTTTAGAAGTTTAACTAAGCAGCACAGCAGGGAGCCAAGGTCCTTACATTGTAAACATCCTCATACTGTGCAAGAAGATGGCAAGAAGATGGTATGAATGCTACAACTGCCTTATGTGAGGGTAGCCTGCTTACAATATAAGGGAGGAGAAGAGGCTTGTTCTCCCCTCTTTTGCACTTGCTGCTTTTGCTGTCTTCTGCCTCCTTGAAGTGTTGCTCCTGTGCCATGTCACTTTGCCTTGGAGCTACCTGATTAAGGACTGAAACAGCCACAAACTGTGAGCAAAATAAACCTTTCCTTCCTTAATTTGGGGTGTTGGGTGTTTTGTCTCAGCAACAAGAAAGAAGTAACCAAGATACCAAGGAGACTAACAAAAAGAGAATGAAATATTCTGATAGCCCCAAATTGCTTATTTTTAATGAACGCAAGCCTCAATTACTGATATTAAGATACACATTTTCAAAACATTTGCAAATGAAGGCAAAATCACAGGTAATGTTTTGAATATGCATTTTTCTCACTCTTTGATTTAATGAAGTTGCTAGAAAACTGATTCTTTCAACTTTCCTGTGAGCTGCTTTAAAATTCATCCTTAATATAGTCATTAGGGGTGATGACATAGTGCTGACATAAAGTTGCTCTCCAGGGAACAAATTATTTTCCTCTGTAGGACTTGAAACTCTTAAAATCCAATTTGCTGTAAAAGCTTACAAGGGGGAAAAAAATCAATAAAACTTTTGCAGACCAAAGTACTTTTTGTGTTATAGCATTCAGAGGAATTTTGAATTTTGTACCCTTTAGTTTCTATAGCATCATTCAAAATGTCAACTCTCTCCCACTTTTTGAGAAACAAGGAGACTGCCAACATGAGGCTTATATTCCATGCAAAGAAACTACTGCTGTCCAACAATGCTCTTTGCCATTTGCAGAGATTCTATCACAAAACAACTTCAGGGGAAACAGACTTCAAATGCATATAGATTTGCAACAGAATCTAAGTATTTCCATTTAAATGTAATTCTGTTATAAAAATCTGCACAGTGGCTATCATAAACATATAAAAACTGAAAATAACAAGTCTTGGTGAGAATTTGGAAAAACTAGAATCATACATTATAGCTCACAGGAACATAAAATAATACAGTCACTGTAGAAAACTTTGGGAGTACTAAAAAAATTGAACAATTTTATATGATCCAGGAATTCTAGTTTTTGGCATATACTGAAAGCAGGAACTTGAACATATATTTGTACACTCCTGTTCTTAGCAACATTATTCACACTAACCACAAGGTAGAAATAATCTAGACAACAAATGAACAGATAAAGAAAATGTAGTCTACCCATATAATGAAGTATTACTCAGCCTTTAAAAAGAAATTCTGAAACATGCTAAAACATGGTTAAATCTTGAAGTTATCATGCTGAGTGAAATTAACCAGACACAAAAGAACAGATAATGTATGGCTCCACTTATCAGAGATTCCTATAGTAATCATATTTGTAGAGGAAAAATAACTGATTGGTGGTGGCTAGGGACTGGAGGGAGTGGGGAATGGTGAATTATTTGATGAGTACAGCTTTAATTTTGCAAGATGAAAAAGATCCCGAGATAGCTGATGGCAATGGCTATACAATCATAGGAATATACTGAAAGCCACTAATGTGTATACTAAAGAATGTTTAAAATGGTAAATTTATTATTTCTACATTGCATGTCAAAATGCAAATTGGAAGACATTTGGCTTAAAACTAAAGTTCAGCCTTGCCACGCTAAGTGGCCTTAATGGCCAATGTGCTGATGAGAGAGAAGCCATGAAGATGAGGTTCCATTAGATTGGACAGAATAAAAAAGCCCACAGAAATAACCCTGCAGAGGACATCCCTTGCCATGCAAGGTAAGTTGCACAGCATCTTCAGGCTTCAGCTGCAAGTCTGGGAGTCCAGCTCAGCAATGTGGCCTGGGGTACAATGCCTGGCCCAACCATAGGAAGGCCCTCACCCCTACCTTGCTCAGCTTCATATGGAAGGTTAGGTTTGGTGAGAATTGTGAAGACAGCATCCTCCTTACCCTCTGCATATGAAAATGAGGCCTAAGAGTAACTTGCCCAGAGTAGAAGAGTACAGGCAGAAGTCCCATGAGAACTGGACAGGATGGCTCCATACCAGTGAACCCAACAGGGTCTAACACATAAAGAACCTTCTGGCGGGTTTAACCACCCTGTCAGATGATGGCCCTCCGCAGGCCTCAGGAGCAAGAGGAGAGGCAAAACAACAGGTAGAATCTCAGCTGTGGAAACATAAATGAGGACACATACCACCCTAGAGCAAAGAGAGAGGGCACGCTGTCCCTTCCAACATATGCATTTCTCAAGGACCACAGTGCTCGGACACAATTCCTGGGTACAGGCTGGGGCTAAGGGCTTCTTGGCTCTGAGGTCACTGCAATGTTTTTTTGTTTGCTTGTTTTTTTTTTTTTTTTTTTTTTTCTGGTATCTCTATCAGACAGAGATTTTCCAGCAGTCAGGATAAATGATGGAGGGAAAGCAAGAGACCTTTTCTTTGCAAGAGAGTATTTTCTGGATGCTTGAGTTTATAATGGCAACCCAGGAGTTGAGTCCATTATGGTAGTGGAGACTGGGGCACACTTGGCACTTACTAAGGGGCACACACAGTCAGATATACTCTGACCATGGTCCCACAGACTTCACGCGGACAGGCATGTGTACGAGGATGCTCAAACAGATCTGGGCCTAGACTCAGTTTCCCCTTCCCTCCAGATACCCAAGACTGCCATTAGACACTCTACCTGCCAGGCAATCAGGTCCTTGAGCTTCTCAATCTGTCCATGGGCCTCAGGATGTTCCTGCAAGTACCGGTCTGTAAAGAAGGCCTGTGGAGATATGGAGAGCCTTTCAGTGCACCTACTCATCCAACATAGACTTTTGCACACCTCCTGTGTGCCAGGCCCTGGAGAGAAAGCCATGCATAAAACAGGGCCTCCCCAGACCCAAGGCAAAATGTTCGATAAGGTCAGACACAATGAATGGAGCACATGGACAGTCGGGTGGCTGTTCACAGCTGTACCCCAGTGAAGCCACAGCTGATCTGGATTGGTCAGTCCTGCTGAATGGCAGCAAATCCAGTCCTCCCTGTTGTACTAATGCCCATGATCCACAACCCTGCACCTCCCTTAGGCCTGACCTACACTTGAAGGCTACAGAGCATTACAAGACCACCTATACCTGCACACCTGTGATCCCAGCCACTCAGGAGGCTAAGGCAGAAAGATAGTAAGTTCAATTCCAGCCTGGGCAACATAGCAAGGCTCTGTCTCACAACAACAAGTAAAAAAAAGGGATAGGGATATAGCTTAGTGGTAGAGTGACAGCCTAGCATATGTGAAGTCTTGGGTTCAATCCCTAGTAACATACACACACACACACACACACACACACACAGCATGTTGCTTTTTTCCCCCAAGGACAATTAACCACCCCTATAGCCTGTCCTCCAGCAGTCCCCTTTCTATGTCAATTTTTACTCTGTCTAGATCAAGGGTCAATAAGCTTTATCTGTGAAGGGCCAGATGGTAAACATTTCAGGTCTTGTAAACCAAACAGGCCTCTGTCCAAATGCTTAACCCTACTGTTACTCTATCAGGAAAGAAGCCACAGGCAACAAATACAGGAAAAGGTGTTGCCAGGTTTCCATTAAACTTCATTCACCAAAACAGCAAGTGACACTGTAGTTGGCAGATGCCGGGTCTATCCTGGATTCAAGTCCTTGAACTTGTGGCCAGGCTCCTCGTACTGCATCAGTGCCACTTCCATACTGTTAACTCTTTTGTCTATCTCTAAAATGGAATCTTTGGGCCTTTAATGATCCTAGGCCTCTTGAAAGCTACCCAGGGGTCACTCTCTCTTTAGTTTCAGTAGCCCCAGCATGTGTTGGTCAGTAGGCCTTCCTGGTTGCCTGACAATGCCTAGAACTTGGGGCCCTAGATCAGATCTTGACTTTGCTGTAGTCTGCAGAAACTGCTTCTGGTTGCTCCTCTCTAGCTGTGGCTCTGTCACAGCTGAAGCTTCTCAGTAGACTAGGATTAATTTTGAGGGTCTGGAGACAGTGTCTGGAATTTTCAGCCTATCTGGGGATTGGGTGCTGTAAACAGAAAGTGGGTATTTCACATACCTTCTCATAATTTGCAAAGCCTCCCATAACAGCAGGGTCAACAATGCCATTAAGAAGCATGGACAAGGGGTTGATGGGCAGGCCAGGGTCATCCAGGTGCTGCTGCACCATGCTGTTGATTTTGTCATTTGTCAGCTGCATGGTCTCGATGGCATTCTCCAGGGGGCTGATCTCCACCTGCAAGGGAAAGAAGGTGGCAACATATCAGCCTAGAGTTGCCATATCTGCTGTGGGGGTCTCACCAGAGGAGCACTATGCCATGGTAGAACAAGTTTCCTGTTCTTCTACACAGTTTTCTCCCAGGAATTCTTGGACATGGTTACCTGTGGGCCAGCCAAAGATACCTTGACATTTTATTATGATTGTTTGTTCACACAGATGGACTTTATATTATGATTGTTTGTTCTCACGGATGGACCTTCATTTTGAATACTCCAAATGAACAAAGCAAGACCACTCAGCCCACGATAGAGGGTGTATGAGTATGTATGCATGTGCATGTATAGATGCACGTACTGTGTATGTGTATACAAAACACATAGCCCGAAGTGGTTCCTGGTCATTATCTGTTTTCCAAAGGGGACCTTCCAACCAAGTTCCTGTCTTCTGCTTGCTTTATGGAGGTCAAGTTTAAAGGAATTTGGAGGTATGTGAAGAAGGCTAAGCACTTTGAAAAGCCAGAAGACTGCTGCCCCTCTTTGATTTAAAACACCCTCAATGTCAGTATGAGCTCTTGATGCCGCTACCTGCCCTCACAGCCTCAAGTGCAAACCCACTGTGAGATGGAAGGAAAGGGACTGGCCACTCTTCCTCTTCGGCTTGACTTGCATACCTCTCTTGTACCTCTGTCCTCCTTTGGGGACTCTGAAGTCCTGTCTGGTTCAGTTATAAGGTACCATGAAAGCAATGCTGAGAGTAAAGCAAGGACTACACCTTCTAGAACTGGCTCTAGCAGACTCAATACCTTTCTTTAGACTGGGCCATGTCCACCATGTCCAGGATGACCTCAACAATTGTTATGGTTGATACACTGTGTCAACTTGAGAAGTTTAGAAGTTCAACTAAGAGACTCAGCAGGGAGTAAGGGTTCTTATTTTGTAAATATCCTCATTCCCTGAAAGAAAAGGGCAGGGAGGTTTTGTGAATTCTACACCCACCCTGGAGTGGGGGTGGCCTGTATATAGGGAGGAAAAGAGATTTTCTTTCCCCCACTTTGCCCTGGCTCCTGCCTTGAAGTGTTGCTCCTGTGCCATGCCACCTTGCCTTGGAGCCAGCTGATTATGAATTGAAACCACCACAAACTGTAAGCTAAATAAACCTTTCCTTCCTTCATTTTGGGCATCAGCAATTTCGTCTCAGCAATGAGAGAAAAGTAATTGAGACAGAATTTGGTACCAGAGGAGTGGGGTTATTGCTGTGACTAACACCTGACCATGTGGTTCAAAAACCTTTGGGAATGGCTTGTGGGAAGAGTTTGGAAAGGTTCGGAGATGTCTCCTGAAGGAGTAGAGCTGGAACACCTTAGGCTTTTCTGTATGGGAGATTCTGATCAGAGCTCAGGAGACCAGAGGGCTGACAGAAATCCTGCAGGTAAAGAGCAGGCTCAGAAGGTTTCTGCTAGGAAGAAGGACTGCATAGGTTGTTGGACTCCAGGAGATGTGTGTTATGGCTTGGCAGAAAGTTTGTCTGCACTTCGCTCCTGTGCAGAGATTTTGCCTGAGCTTGAGATTAAAGGTGTCAGACTAATTTATCTGCAAGAGAAATTTCAAAGCAGTCAAATGTTGAAGTGGTGTTATGGCTCTTGTTGGGGGCTTTTAGCCAGATTTACATAGCAAATCAAGAGCAAAGAGCCCAGCTGGATGATTTAAAATGCTGTGAGTTTGACCAGAAAGGAAGTTCCAATAAAGCTGTGTACTATAAAGGTAAGAGTTGAGGAAACCTCGATTGTTGAGAAGAAATAGTATAATAGAAAAGATGGCCTGAAGGCATCACAAAAAGCAAAAAGTCTCAAACCTTTGCAGCCTCAAACTGTAAAAGTGAAAGATTTTGCTTTGAGGTGAAAGCCACAGAGCATAATGTTCCAGAATGGCGGTTGCCACAGTATGTTCCAGAATGGCGATGGCACAGAAAATTTGTTCTTCAGAATTGGTTTTAGAGTGCCCAGTGATCCAGGCACTCAACCCCTACTGCCAAAAGAGAGGAGAGCCTGGCTACTGCTCCAGCTGGCAGCAGACCTTGGTATCATCCATGTGGTGCTGGTTTTAGATACATGCAGAATGTAACAGTATTGAGGTTAAAAAGGCTTCTACCCTGATTTCAGAAGGTCTGGGAGGCCAGGCAGTGTGCCCCTGAGTGGGTAATGTGTGAAGCTGTGAGTGTGAAGCCAAAGGTGCAGAGGAGACTCCACAAGTTTGGAAAAGCCAGGAATGTGGATTGCCTAAGGAAAGCTGCAAGGAGAGAGCAAAGCGGGCCTAAGAGAGAAGCTGTGGGAGCTACAACCACCAGAAGTGCCATAGGGGTGGAACCTCACAAGCCCTTTGGAGCTCACAATTTGCCAGACTGCTTCAGATACTGGATGGGCAACTACAGGACTTAACATTTGCTCTGCTGGATTTTGGACTTGCTTTGGTCCCAATGCTTTGTATCCTCCTTTTTGCTCTGGCTGCTTTGGCTGGCTGCTGACTGTGCTGCCCCTGTGCCATGCCACCCTGCCTTGGAGCCAGCTGATTACGGACTGAAACCTCCAAGAATAGTGAGCTAAATAAACCTTTCCTTCCTTCATTTTGGGTGTCAGGTATTTTGTCCCAACATCGAGAGAAAAGTAACCAAGACAACATTAATGTCGGTTCTTCCAAAAGAAAGTGTGACAGGGCCCTGCCCATGCCCAGGGACCCTAGACATCCCCAACAAATGGCAATGCAAGCCTCTTGCCTTGCTTTTGCTGCAGCCTCTGGGGAATTCTCTCAGAGGTAGGGAAGGTCACAGGGAAGGGGATACCAGTGGACAGAAAAGGGACAGCTGTGAACTGCCAGTTCCCAGCAGGATGTCCTTGGGGGCTGGGGAGGAAATGATTATCAGAGGTTGTGCCTGTCTGTGAACTGATGGAGAGACAGCCACAGAGAGGTTGTAATGTACAAATCATAGCCAACTGTGTGCACACTGATGAAGATGTCCCCTTGCCATACGTTCATCCAGCAACAACCTTGTCATTGACACCTTGCTTCATCAGAACAGGCATACAACTTCAAGTGGACACTCCAAGGTAGGATTCTATTTAACTGTAAGTTCATTTATTGGCCTTGAGCTCTTTTGCCTCAAGAAAGAATGGCTTCTTGTTTTCATCAGTCTGGGATAGCTGCTGTTCCATAGATATGGCATCTACCCCAGGAGGAACAGCACGAGGAGGGGGTCTGATGGCAGGATTTCAGTCAGGCCATTCTGAGATCATTTGGTTTCCAGGTCTCTTAGTCTGTTAAAAATGGCCGGAGCAGCCTGAGGAGGAGCTGTATCCTCACAAAGGTTTTCTGCCTCTCAGACATTAAGCTTCATGTCAGACAGGGTCCCAGAATCTCAGTGACAAAGAGCTTAGGGCAGAGGCTCATGATAAAAATTAATGCCTGTTTATGTGAAGGTCCTGCTTCTCTGTGTCTCACACATTCTCACCTGCTCCAAATGGAAAGGGCTGAATTTCTGTCACCTGACACCTAACTCCTGACAGACTTTTATTCTCCTGAGGGCTCTGGGGACACACAACTGGAGGTGCCAGCGAAGAAGGTGAAAATGCCCTCGGAGGAGCTGGCAGAGAGTGTTGGGATCCATGAGCACAAGGAAAAGACTTCAGTCTGGTAGCCTTGTGGGCTTGAGAGGTGTGGAGCAGCAATGAGATGCTTCTTGAAGTGCCCTGAGCTATACTGGCACCAGCAAAGAGAAGGGTGGACACAGGCCTGGGGAGAAAAGTTCCAGTCAAGTCCTAGAACCAAACAAGCAGGTGCTTCGGGGGCCACACTGTAAACTAAATGGCAAGCACCATCTCTCTGGGCAGGATTATGCCCAGTGAAGACACAGGAACAAAAACATATTTCAATCAGATGTTTTTATGCTGGCAATTGCTACAGCTCTGACATTTTGGTACAGTCAATAAATCTGCTGCTTAACTCTTCATATAAATGAAATGGACCCATTGATTACCATCAATATTAGTTTCACACAAGTGAAACTGTCCCTTAGCAAGGCAAAGTTTAGCTAATGAGATGAGAATCATCACTGCTTCAAAAAAATGCCAGGGAGGGGTATATTTCCAGGTTATTTTTACTCAGAATGAGAAAGTACTATTAATTAAGTTGTTTGTCATGTAAATGGAAAAACCATCAGGAAGAAAGATTTTATAAAAAGTTTATGTAAATTGGAAATTGTTTTAAACTTTTCATTTAGTTCAGGGAAAGAACTGTCAAAACAGCAAACCTATGGCTGAAATTAAATATTGCATGAGCAGAAATGAGGCCTTAGTCCTGGTTCTCTTTATCAGCCAGCACTGTGGGTGATTACATAGCTTTTCCACTAAAATACTGGAGGTGGGTGAGGAGATGCTAATGCTCTGGGGAACAAGCAGGGTGATCACATGCACTGCAGGCTGGCCTGCAGGCTGGCTGAAGTGACCACAAGGCTCTCAAGGGTAAAGAGGGTGTGTCAGAGAAGGGAATGGATGATTCCTCTGGGGTGTCCTTACCATGAAAACAGACTTGACCTCAAACCACCTTAGAATTCCAGGCAATTTATATGCTGTTGTGTATATGGTTCTCTCAATCCACATGTTCTGCAAAAAGAACACACACAGGTATGTTAGGAGGAGCAGATCAGCAGATGCATGGCTTTATACACCTCTCCCTCCATTGGAGGCTTCCTGCAGGGCATGGCTCTGCTAGAGTTCAGGGCAGGGTAAGGGCAGGCACCCCACAAGCCATGCTCTGCTGAACAGACACCCAGCACATATAAAGTGTCCCCTGGGAAATGTTCACAGTTCTCTAGTATTTGACAAAGAAAATGTAATAGGTGAGCGGGGAAGATATAAATATCTTAAAAAGAGGGTAGTTACCTTTTAAATAGATGGATTTTTGCCAAATGAGTTTTACACTAGCCTTACACCGAGTTCAAAAGAAATCCAAAGGTGCAAATGCATTAAGGAAGAATGAGTTTAACCAAAATGACCTCTCGTATTTTAATAAAATCTGTACTTCAAGCTTTTTTTCATATAATTAATATATGTTTACTTGAGAACATAAAAATATGGAAAAGGAGGAAAGTTACACACTATGCATGGATGAAAACCTGAATATTTTAGTATCAAGTTTGTATGTATGCATGTCTGTGGTATTAGAGATTGAACCCAGGGTCGTGTGCATGCGGTGTAAATGCTCTACCATTGAGCTACCTCCCCAGCCCTTTTAAAATTTTGTTTTGAGATTGGGTCTCACTACATTGCTTAGACTGGCCTCAAACTTTTGATCTTCCCTGCTTCAATTCCCTGAATAGCTTAGATTATCACATTCTTACCAAGTATTATTCATGTACTTTTAAAGTATGTATATTTTAAATAAAAACATTGTTTTACAAAATGTATTATTTGTAAAGTTGTCCATTACATATCACAAGAAATTGTCTCAAGCCAGGAAATGTAACTCTGTAACTCTTTAAAGGCAGCATAGAGCTCCAAGGCAGGGGCAGACCATAACCCTTTATACCACGGATGGCTCAGACTTGTCTGGCTTGTGACCATGCCCTGACACTGTCTCTCTCTAGAGCAGCATCATTAGGAGCTGAGTCTGAGTCCGTCAATAGTAACCTAGACATAAACAGATGGGACCATGGAGTGACAACAATTCCAGAAGGCTGGCCTGCATCCTAGAAACTTCTGAGATTCCAGAGGAGAGGGAAGGGCCCTGAGAGGCTAGGGTGGGGGTGGGGGTGAGGGCACAGGCTTGGCCTCCTATTTCCTGTAGGGGCTCCTTTTGTCCCATAGGATGGTTCCCAGGTGCTTGAGGAAGGAAGCAGGTCTGCCCTTTCAGAGCTTGTCTAGACCACACATCTAGTGCTTTCTCAACAAACCCTGTAAAAAAAGGCCTTCTAGAGTCTATTGGCTGTATGGCCAGCTCAGATTTCATTCTGGTCTCCTCCTTAGATGACTGTTGGGTCCAGGAGCCTCACTGATTGCAAGACTTGGAGGCAGTAAGTCACCTCACCCAGCTCTTGGCTTGGCAGGGCACCTTTCCTAGCCTTCCGCCCTTTGAGAGAGAAGGGCCCAGAATGTGTTTCCCAATACTGCCAACAATTCTATGCTTCTCCAGAAGCCCAAGGCTTTGTCAGGTGTGTTCAGCACTAAGTAAAACAGCTGCTGAACACTCCATCCATGTGTGAGGTTTAAATGGGACCACCAGAGGACTCCAGGGTCATCAAGACAAAGCATGACCTCCAAGACTTAGTGCAGCCTTGCCTCCTCAAATGTCAAGAGTCTTGGTTATTCTTAGCTCTGCTCCTGACTTGCTGCTCACCCTTCAGCAATTCACTTGACCTCTTTCTGTCTATTTCTTTATAGTATAAGAACATACACACTTGCCAGATGGGTGAGGTGTGAAGGAAACTCAGTAAGTGCCGAGGTCAAAGAGACTTCATAATAACGGCATGGTTGCCTATGATATGGATTGCTCAGAAAGCTACCACTCTTACTGCAGTACATGGGCTGATGTGCCTAAGCTGGGCCCCCATTTTTATAGTTATTTAGACACTGCAGGGGTCAGTCACCAAGGATACTAGCATTAGCTAAGAAACGAGGCTTTTGTCTTGAAACAACTCTAATGTTGTGTTAGTATTGTAGAAAAGTGTAGGATTCACCCAATTCTAAGCTCTTGTTGACAGACAAGTACGTTGACCTCAAGGCTGGAAGGCAGTTCCCCAAGGTGGCTCCCGAGACCTTTGATAGGAGACTCACAGGATTTGCCCTGTGCCTCAGATGATTGCTAGACACTGAGGATATGGAGGTAAAAAAGGCAGAGGTCCCTTTTTGCTTGAGGTTGCCCATGGATGTACTCTGAGCTTTGCTTTCGGTCAGGAGCAAGTGCTAATTGAACTCTGACCTCCTGTTTCCCAGGGGCTTCCAGGCTACAGACAAGTGAAAGCTATTTTCAGTATGGTGGTCCTCCCGGGGTCCCTGGGCTAATCCCTCCTTGTAATACTGGCCTATAGTGGGGTTTCTTAGGGAGGATTTCCAGTAAAAAGAACTTTTCACATTTTTAAAACTCTGGCTTGATACCTTTAAAAAATGTAATCCATTAAATCAATCTGTATGTGTAATTTCTACAAGACTCTACAAGCATGTGTGTTAAAATTTCCATGACTCTAATGCAATGGTTTTGCAAGAAGGGATAAGTGTTGGCAATGTCTGGGAATCTTTTTGATTGGTTATTACACCTGGGGAGATATTGGCATCTCATGGGTTGAGGTCAGAGATGCTACTGAAGAGCCTAGGATGCACAGGACAGCCTCCATCACAGAGAACTACCCTACCCATCATGTCACGGTACTGAGATGGAGCCCCTGGTGCAGTGTTAAGGTACACTGAAATTCAGTGCTGGGCAATGGATGGGGAGCATACATCTGGATCTATACCCAGCTCATCTTCTGACTGCTATGTCACCTGCAGACACCCACATAATAACTACTCAGCACCTCTGTACACCCATTTATAATTAAGAGATATATGCATCTGATCCAGTATTCAGGGTTCATAGGACCAACCCAGAAACACAAAGGGACAAAAAAGAACCTTGTACCTTAATGGCATGAGTCACCTTATTATTATTTATCTTGATCACCTTAGTGATTTGTGAACTGTCACTAATTTACTAACTGTGGAGGGGGAATGGATTAGGAATTCTGTTTATAATATAGACATGATAGCTGAAAATCCTGAAAGGCTACACACACACACACACACACACACACACACACAGAGAGAGAGAGAGACAGAGAGAGAGAGAGAGAGAGACAGAGAGAGATTTTTGTTGTTGTTGTTTTTTACCGCAAATTCATTGTCTGGGTTTTTCTCCCCCTTCCGGACTGGTCGAGAATATTCAAATCGCTGTACCTCATTTACCCTGTAAAAACTGCAGAGACAGACAAATTATCAGATATTTAACCCAGAAAACAGACAGTTTGCTTTTAGACCACAATCTAGCCTCAGAACTGGTCACCACATCTCATTAAGTCTCCCCAGTGTTGACCCACAGCCATAGCCTTAGTTTGCTTTCCCTGCAGCCTCTGGAGAGACACACTGGCAGGTGGAAAAATTAACTTGAGATTTTTACCTCCTCCCTGTCCCCGCCAACCCTCAAGGGAGAAGAGATGCTGAGTAAGAATGAAATGGGCAAAAAATGAGGAAAAGGTGAAACAAAGGAGAGAGAAAAAATGGCCTATATATTTAGTGTGTATGTTTGGTATTTTTAAAAAATTAATTAATAATCCAGCATTTTGGCTTAATAATTTAACAAAGTTATTTAGATAACTTAATAATTTATTATTTTTAAATTAAAAATTGATGTGTACGTTATTTTTAAAAAGGAATCATATGTATTAGTTTCAGATCAGAAGAATGCACATTTTGCACCTACCCGAAGAGTAGCACACCAGGATCATAACCAGCCTGCCTTTCTCACTGGCGTGAGGAGTGGGCTTTATGTCAGGGCTGACTGGGGAGACTTGGTTGTCCTCCTGCGCTAAAATGTGTCAAAAAGAACTAAGCAACTGTGTGGTTCTCTATTTGGTTAATGCCTCTCTCTCAAAAAGCAAAACAAAACAAAAAACCCCTGCACCTTTAAAATGCATGCCTCAAGGAGCCAGTCATTTACAAACACACTGAGTCCTAATTTATTTCTATTACTGCTGATGAAAGGTCAAAGAAATGATGACCAGTTAATGAGGTCACCAAACTTCAGTATGCAAAACAAGTAGATTAAATCCTCAGGAGTTCCTTTTTTTTTCTTCTTCCCTTCAGTAGAGCATAGGAAAGGAAACTCCTCGCATCAGAGAATCATATGCTAATGCAGTTGTTTCTACAACCTTGCTAAGTCACATGCAATTCAACTGCAGGCATGCACTTTCACTCCAGTGTGGATGGGTGACCTGCAAGGTTTATAAACCACCTTTTGATCCTACATCCTATCATGTAACTGTGGTCCTATGGACAAAGCATATTTATTTTGTGCTTCATTGGGAACAAATATTCCAATTTCTTTTCCTACCTTACAGAGTACAAACACAGGCCACACCCCAGCATGTGAACACAGTTTGAATGTGGGGCTGGTTTGGGCATTGCTGAAAAGCTCCACAGGGGTTTCTACCTGCATGAAGATCTCTTAAAGGACCAGAAGGCTGCTTCCTCCCCTGTGAGATTTCGTACTTGTTTTCTGACCTTTGGAAAGGGGTGGACTTTGCACTTTCTTCCTTCCCTCCTGTGGATGCTGGAAATCATTAGCTTCCCTTGCTCTTTGTAGAGAACAGAAAGAGCATCTAGAATGCTCACTCAAAGCTAAAAAATGCACCCTTCAAAAGGTGGAGTTGTTAGCAGGAGACACGTACAATCACTCAGCATCTCCTGTTAGGTAAGGAAACTGCAATGATTACCTGACAATTTGCTCGGACACTGGTCGGTGAAACTTGGGGGGCAAGTCAAGTTTAGGTTTTACTGTGAAGCACTGAATGTCTGAGGTCAGAAAGGTCAAGGATCAAAAGACACTGTAGATGTCAACCATGAGAGACCTCCCTCCTGCCCAGCCTTCCAAACTGAGGGTATCATGGTCACTCTGGAGTTGTTACAGTGTCTTAAAGGATACATTGGCCAGGAGAGTTTTTAATATCATCGCCTGGTGGAGAGGTTGTCTTCATTTTCTCAGCATTTGGAAACTGAGTTAACAGCCGAGCTTCAAAATCTTCCCGGCGTTCATACTCCTTCCCTCGGTAAATGAAAACTTTTCCCTGGAAATGATGACATTCATTAAATAACACCAAAGGGGACGGCTGGGAGAAGCTCACACACAAAAGCACAGGTCTTCAAATATGCTTGACAGTTTTTTAAAAAAATGTCATTGTATTTAAAAACAAGTTGTAACTGCCTTGCTTGTACTCATGAAGGACACAGGGACAAATGCTATCTAAGTCAATACTGTTTAGAAAGCAGTGCATCTTACATTATTGAAATCCTGCAATGTGTTTCAGTCTTAACAGTGAAAACCAATTAAAACATTATGAAAAACCATGTGAGCAGTCAGAGTCTCAGGCATAGTCGAAAAAGATTAAGGCAACCAGGGCAAGGTGGAAATGATGTCCATATTTCTCAGGTAGGCCCTGGTGGAGTCAAATCTGTGCCATCTCAAAATATGCCAAACTAGTATACTGGATAGTCTCAGCCCAAATCACTTGAGGAACTGTAGCTTCTGAAAGAGCCAATTGACCTGTATTTTCCTACCAGCCATGTAGCACCTTTCAGAAGGGACAGCCTTCCTATACCAAGGCTGGAAAACAGGGGCTGCAGTGAATCTGAACAAAAACTCTAAGGTAACCCTGTCCTTCCACTAGCTTCTACATTCTGCTTTTAGTTCCATCCCCAGAGTTTACTATCCTAGACCATGGATTCACCTATTCTTTACAGAGTTATTCTTTGTCTAAAAAGTACAAAAGCCTCATGCTTTGGTCTTTTGTTCAGACTTCATCCTTTTGTGAAGATTTCCATGTACCTATAAAATTAGCAGGACTTTTATGTTTTTCTCATGTTAATCAGCTCTTATATTACTTGGGTTCCTAGATCTGGCCGAAGAGCTTACATAAGAACTTAGGGGTATAGAGGGCACCTGCTTCTCCTTTACAGCCCTAATTAAGTGAGTTTTGTCCTGCCAATAGAATTTGAAACTGCATGAGATAAAGGTAAGGGGTCACAATTTGAAAGGGGCCACCCTGAACCAACTCTTGAAAGGCACATTAACTGAACAGCAGAACAGGAAGAAAAGGGATTCAGACCACAGAGGAAGGTACTGGGCTCTTGGCGTCCCCTGGTGGCAAGTGGCTGGAGATGGGTGGAGGACAGGACTTTCTTTATTACAATCAGTTGCTAGGCAGACCACTATTTACCAACAAATGACAAGACAATATAGAGCTTTTCTTCTAAGGCCTGGGCTTGCTCCATTTCCAATGACATACTTCAAATTGGAGAGTTCAGCTGGGCAGATACAGATGGCTCGACTTGGTAACCTTGATGGGGAGTATTCCATTTTACACAGGCTGTCTTCTCAAGGCCATCTCTGTGTGGGTGTGACACAGTCACCCTGTATATGCATCATAGAAGTTCTTGTGAAATTCAACAGGTCTCTGTTTCTTCATGGATTGAACAAGTGTGTTCTGAATGTCAAATGAATCACAAAGCAGTGTGGATGGGTAGGCATTATAAAGATACTGCTGGTTTTCAAAGCCCTCGCCTCCTGCTACCCAACTGACCTCTCTTTGGGCTCTCTCTGCCTAACTAGAAATCACAGCAAGGCGAGCACAGTGAGCAGAAGTCATGGAGGCCCACGGGAGCTTGAGGGTTATGCTTGTCAAGGTAGGATTTGGCTGCACCAGGGAATGTGCCATTTCAACCAGAAGACACTGGGTATGAGTCTCCAGATGGGCTGGTCATGAGTCAGGAGCAGCCCTGCCTTATCTGTGCCAATCCTCAGACAGACGCTGGTGGTGGTGGCGGTGAAGAGGTAGACAGGTAGATAGACAGACAGACAGACAAATAGGCAGGTGAAAAGAACAGAATTTTCTGCATATTTTTACATTTTAGATTCTTCTCCCAGAGACTAAGCTGGAAATCAAATCAAAATTTGCCTAATTAATGGGTTTTCAAAGAGATAAGAAGAGATCCTGCAACATTCAATTAATGTATTCCTGTACAGTTTGGATGTTTGTGTTGGCCCTGTATATATAGGTCAAAACCTAATCACCGAGGAGGTAGTATTAAAGTGGGATTTTTGGGAGAAGAGTATGTCACAAGGAGACTACTCTTTCCCCTCTGCCTTCCCACACACTGAATCTGCTGGCACCTTCAGCTTGAACTCACCAGCCTTTGGAACTGTGAGAAATAATGTTCCATGATGTATATGTTGCCCAGGGTAGGTATTTCGTTATTGCAACCTGAGTGGAATCAGACTTCTTTAGTTCCAACTTATTTTTAGTTTTTACAAATTACTAAATAAGGTACAGTTTAAGAGTTGACTATTTTTTTTCCCTGCTTTCTAGTTAGGTATGTCTCCCAGTACCATTACGGGAGAAAAATGTTCTATTTCTTTGAAAAACTGTCAAGCAGAAACCAAAGTAATATGTAGTCTTAATTAGAAATATAAATACACAGTATGGGCATCTTATAATGCTATATAAAGTCAAACATTCCAGAAATTCAGAAAGATTTAATATATAACAAGTTCCTATAAAACTAGCGTGCATTTATTATGCTTTACAATAGAAGGCATAATAATAAAAATGTATATAAAGGCTTTAATAGAAAAATACTAGTGAGTTATAGATGAAAAGACTAATAACATTTTCTAGAAATGTCAATTACTTTGCATTCTGAAGTAGTCCTTTCAAACACAAAAACGGGAAAACATACATATAGCCAAAGATATTTATTCCTTGTGAGAACAATACATATTAATGTGGATGGAAAAAAAAACAATGAGATTGATTTTTGGAGAAAAACAGAGTCGAATGGACAGTGAGTCGGCTCAGATGCTGCTCTCCTCACAGCATTAAGTCGCCAAACATTCCACCCACTTTTTGGTAACTGTTAATGTCATTGTCAGACTGACCCCTGCCTGGTGATCTGTGAAGCGTAACAAATATATTGCTACGGGCCCACAAAATTATTCAGGTGTAGCGAGAAAGTCACTTCAATATTAATCAAGCCCGTTATTCATACTTTGCATTTTGTCCTTTGATGGTAGACATGACCCAGGGCAGTCCTTGCAACCTGAAGTGCCTGTGAGCTCCCAGTGCAATGTGGTTGTTGGCTCTCTTGTAATATGTCTCTCCCCAGGCATCTGACTTCCATATCGAGGGCAGGCTTCTAGATGCTGCAGTCATTCCTCACAGATTTTAGTTGGTGGCCGCCATATCATAGGCAGACCACTGCTCCCAGGCTCCCTCCTCCCAGAGTCTAATACTCTAGCATATCACAGATTTGCACAGTGAAGGATTAGCCTCTGTCTTTGTTATGGAAGACAGAGACACACTAATTAAAGTCTTTTGCAACATTAAGGAACTTCAACTCCAAGCTCTTTCTGTGCTTCAGCTTGTTTTAAATTCAGCTTGTTTAAAATTATGTTTAGAATCCTCCCTAATGTAGAGCCTATGTCTGAAAATCTTGTTTTGTTCTTTGGACAGGAAGTTTTTTTTTTCTAGCATCTGGGTTTTGGGTGGACTTCAGCTGCACAATGAAGACAGTAGGAGAAACCACCAGTAGTGACTGGACAGACCAGGGAGGACACTGAGTGGCAGGGTCTACTGACCTCACCTTCTGGAACAAGCCAGAACTGTGCAGACCACTTCTAAAGAGAGTGACAAGTTTGCAGTAAGGGGTACATTTGCATCCAATGGTATTAGTGTGAAGAGTTGTCTCACACAATCAGCAATCCTGTAGGATCAAAAAACACAGGAGCCAGAGAGTGTACCTCTAGGGCCAGAAAGATTTCTTCCCTGGTTCCAACCTCTAGACTAGCTGTACTCCTGGCATAGAACTGCTGCTCCACTAAGGAGAGAGGAATCTGATCACCCAGCATGAGACAAAATCATGTGTTCCAAAACACATCAGAAGCCAAGACAAGAATGTCCCACTGGTCAATGGCATGTAAGAAGGTGGTTCTGAAAAACCTGAAACAGTTTTACCAGTAGTAGGTCATGAAGCATTTATTTGAACACTTCTCAAGTCTCCTGTGAAACCTGGGAAATGGGTGTGTGCTAGGTGATTATGGTTATTGCTTAGATCATGAGTCTAACAGCAAAACTGTCCCAGGGACGTGTATCATGACCATGGAAATCCATTTCTTATTTTCAATATAATTTTTTTTTTTTTTTTTTTTGGGTCATCGGAGATTGAACTCACAGCCTCAAGCCTGCCAGACAGGCACTTAAGCTACTGAGCCAAACTCCCGGCCCTAGTTTTTTGAGGCAAGGTCGCACTATGTAGCTCAGGTGGGCCTTGCACTCACGTTGTAGCCCAAGCCGGCCTTGAACTCACAATGCTCCACCTACCTTAGCCTCCTGAGTGCTGTATTTTTTATATAATTAAGACATACATGTTTATTCACAATAGCAGAAAGGTAGAAGCAACCCAAATGTTCATCAACAGACAGATGGGCAAATAAAATGTGGTCTGCACATAGCATTCAGCCCTAAAAAGGAATGAAGTCCTGACATAATGGTACAACAGACGACCTCTGAGAACATTATGCTAAGTTAAATAAGCCAGACACCAAAGGAAAGATTCTATATGACTCCATTTAGACTAGAGTGAGTAAACTCACAGAGATAGAAATTAGAGGCGGAAAAATGAGAAGTGGTTGCTTAAGGGATACAGGGCTCTAGTTCTGCAAGATGAAAACATTCTGTATCTGAAGAATGGTGATGCATGCACTATAATGTGAAGGTGCTTTTGCTGCTGAACTGTGCACCTAAACATGGTTCAAAAGGTAAATCTGATGAAGATGATGCTATATATATTATATATTTTATTATATATATTATATTTCATTCTAACAGTTAAAAATTACATGTAAGTCTCTGAAAGAGATTTCTCATCAGGAAAAATCAGATGGGAAGTTCATATGCAATCAAAAAAAATATTCCTGGTCCCTCTCTAGCACCTGAGCTAACCACAGAGGTGGCAGAGTACAGTCAGACTTTGCCATGCAACCACCAAGCTGGTTCAAATTAAGCAACATCCACAGTTACCCGAAGGAAGGTGGGGAATCCTTGTCCGTAGTAGCCAACAGCAAAATAATCAGGCTTAGGTCTTATTACTTTGACGATGTTTTCATAAAATTGAGCCTGTTTTTTCTGGAAGGGAAAAAGAAAATGCATTTCAGGTTGAATAAGAGTATCTGAGCAACTGTCTTTCTATATTCTTCCTGTGGGCTCTCTAAGCTTTGGCAACTCTCATAGGCTGCTGAGGAAGGCCCCCAAGGCCTGCACCTGAGTTCAGTATTTACTAATAGTTCGGGTGTTATTTGTCATGAATCCTTCACCAAATTCAGCAAGCGATTAGAATAAACAAGGCAAATGCAGCAACTGGTGGTGATTTTTGGGTGTCTTCAATAACCAAAGAGGGAGCATAGAGATGGTTTCTTTTCTGATTAAACTACTGGATCTTTGTGTTTTTTAAGTGTTACGAGTAATACTGGGGGTACATTACAGGGGAACTTAAAGGATAGAATTACTTTGCTTCCAATCAATGACAAACACTGCAACAACATAAATGTAATCTGCTGAATTGAAAAAAAAAAAGTGACATGGCGTAGCCTAGAAGGCAGTAATCAGGCACTTTCTGAGATAAAAGGTCTGGCTACTATCTGTTCACCCCCATCTTGGAGAAGTGGTGACAATGTTAAACTACAGAAACTCCTGAAGGTTCCTGGGCTATTAAGATCACTAGACACAGGTTACCAGCAATTCTTTATGTATCAGTCACAGAAGTCTTAGTGCTTGGTTATAAAAGCTGACCTGGGAATAAAAAGTGGGTACTCATGGGGCCAGAATCAACCAGCAGATATACTAAGACCATATTCTTGGACAGTATGGAAGACCAAGTCAGAATTAGAGAATGCCTGAGGTGAATCCCAATGAGAAAATTGAAAGAGAAATTCTAGAAAAGCAAGCTTAAACTGTTTTTTTTTTGTTTTTTGTTTTTTGTTTTTTGTTTTGCAGTACCTACCGGGGATTGAACTCACAGCCTCGCACCTGTCAGACAGGCGCTTAAGTCACTAAGCCAAACTCCCGGCCCTTAGACTGTTCATTTAAATAGAAGAAGAAGGAGGAGGAGCAGCAGGAGGAGGAAGAACAGGAGGAGGAGCAGGAGGAGGAGGAATTAAAAAAAAAAAAAGAAAGAAAACCTACCAGCAACTCACTGAGTTGTTCATAATCAAACATTTCGTTTTCATACTGTTCTGCAAGTTCCTTGCCCAAGGCAATGGCCTCCTCCCACATCTGTGAGTTACAAGGAAGAAAAAAGAGATCCAAAGCTGAATCTGGCAGTCAGAGTAAAGCAATCATTCATAATAAAACAATTTAAAAACACGTCAGGTTAATTGAAAGACCAGGGAAATGATGTTGGAAAAATACAAGTATTTTCTAGAGGCTCCTGTCCTCTGCCTCAGGACCTGGCCCATTGACTAAGCTGGTCAATGGCTGGCTCGCTTATCACCCGGCTTTGGTCCATGGCACAGTGGTCTGCCGGCCTGCCCTCACCAACCCTGTCCTGGCTTCCCTGCTGATGGTTGTGGCTACCAGGGCCCAGCTGTTGGGGAAGCCAGAGGGTCAAGGAGAAGGAACTGCAGGACAAAGAAGGGAAGCAGAGGGGGCATTCATGTGGAAACCAGGGTTGGTTCTGAGATGGCTACTTTCCCAAATTATTCTACTTAATAAACGCCATGCCCAAAGCATCAGCTGCAAGAGAGATCAGGGTGCATTTCAGTTCCAAATTAAAGCTTGCAAAAAGCTTGCCTTATATGTGCAAGTGCTGTGCAAATGTAAACTGTGCCATCATTTTGAGAAAGGGGAGCCCCACATCATAGATAATTTGAGGGTATCTTTCCATGCCACTTATTTTTTAAAATGTAGATAAACCTTTGACACATATATAATGACCTGCTCATACATTGTAGGTCTCTTACTTTGTCTCTTACTTTTTTCTTGGGAGAAAGAAAATGAATTGGATTTCTTGGGAAGAACAAGAAAATTCAGAGGATCTGCCTCCTCCAGGAAGCCTTCTTGGTTGCTATCTGCTCTCCTGCTCCTTTGCACTTCCATAGTGACCTCAGAACTCAAAATCTTCTGCAATGTTTTGACACAGAGACTAGAAGTCCCTGGAGGACAGGAGTCAAACACCATCCCCTCATGAAGCCCCTGGACAAGCTTGCCCAGCAAGTCTTACTAAACTGAAGTGAAGGTTGTTGACTTGAAAACATCCCACATACTGTGTTCCCAACCATGAACCCCTGCTTCTCCACTGCCATCATTCCCACAAGTCAGCTGCAGTCACAATTATGTAGCTTTGACTTCTTTCTTACTGGGATGCTAAAGACCTCACCCAGGCATCCCTATCTCCAGTAGAGCAGCAGCTATTACCATGGGAGCTTACATCTTCTAGGTTCTCCCCACTGGCATGATGTCCAGCCACCTGCATTTCCCTGTTGAAGCCCTTAAACCACCATGTCAGGCAGGTATCTTTCTTATGCCCATGTTGCAGATAAGACAGCTGGGGGTCAGGCAGGTGAATAACATGCCCAAGGACACACAGCAGAAAAGCGGCTGTTCGCCAAAGTTGGTGCTCTTGAGGATCATGTACTAGTCAGTCCAGCTGCTCCCTGTGCCCTCTTGCTGGGGTGGGTTTTAAAAGATTCCTGTCTGGTCTCTAACTCAGGATCCTATACCCCACATAGGCTGCTGGGCCCCCACCTGGCAGACCCTGGCATGGAGCCCCTGATATGTGGTCCTCTTTGCCTTGTTAGAATGGGCCTTGTTAAGGCCTGACTGATTACTAAGTCATCCAATAAACTAAAGAACGTTGTTTTACTTAAATGCTTCAAAAATACTCCTTTCATAGCTAACACTTAAAAGAAACCACCAGCTATTTTGAATGAGAAAAAGTGTTATTCTGGGATAAGAGTTGCATTTTAATACTTTGAAAAACAATAAAAACAAGTCTGGAGTGAATTTCAGAGATGGGACCAGTATCCAGGGACGAGAGACGATGATGGACATGTCCCGCCCAAGGTCCACACACTCTGTCTTTTCCTCTTTGGTTCCATGTTGCCTGACATTTTTTGAATTGCTACATCTGATTCTCTAGATCTTTTTTACATCCTATACGAGAGCCCAAGCTCCCATTCCCAGGAAAGGAAAACTCCTCTCACTTTTAATGTTTCTTTTAAGCTCCGGTGACCCATGCCTCCCTTAGCATATTTCCATTTCAAAGACATTACCTTTCCTTGTAAATCTCCTTCACTGGAATTTTCTTTAGTTTTCTGCAAGCTAATACACATTCTCTTAGCTGCCTAAACCAGTAGGGCTTCTAATTCATTCCAAAGTAAAAGCTTAATCTATCTTTATCCTAAATGACAGATGAGGTACTTTAGATACGTATCAAAAGTAATTGTTTTTAAAAGAAATATAAGTCTTGAGTAAATATCTTATCCCACTCACCCCGAGGTTATGTGGTTGCATTTTCTACCAGATTTTCTATAAACACATATTTCTCCTCTCCCTTCTATGTGTGTTAAAGGATTTTGCACCAAGGAGATTTTCATCTACTTTTAATTGGACAGGGCTCTAAAGAGAGTGTGAGTAATTCACATTTTCAACGTGAATACTTCAGAAAATATTTCAGCACCAGAGAGAAAATAGATTCAATATGATCTAGATTTAGATTATCTTTATGAAAGAATCGCTTTAACCTTTGTGAGTGAATGTCCTGTATGGCTCCATTCTTAGAAGAGCCAGGGGCTCAGGAGGTTTCTGTAACCCCCAGAGAAAAAGCCCGTATCAGCAAACAATTTTATTTTCTGACCTGAAGTACTGAATCCAGTTTATGGCATTTTGGAAATTGTTAGTTCCTGGCTGCACAGAGCACACTGTCCATCCGTGGCTTTTCTGCAGATGATGACTGGTTTTATTTTCTCAAGATGATAATCTTTCCCATCTTTTTTGAACCTCCTGCTTTCAAAACCTTCTATTTCCTCAAGTTTCATGAACAGAAAAGTTTACTGATGAAACTCCTTCCTTAGTTCTAAACAGAGTGGTGGCAGAGGATGTATCAGATACTGACTTTTTACAGACAACCGTGAACTTGATGGTTGACCAGGTTGATAGAATGACAATGCTGATCTAGCAGGATCGAGGTGCAGCAGCAGATGAAGGGACAGATGCCAGCCGGAAGGATGATCCCTCACCACTGATGCAGGCTGGCTGACTCACCAGGACACCAGTGAGAGACTCTGCTGTTGTCTGCTTACCAGCTGTGAGTACTCACCAGGGACAGTGTTTTCTGGGGAGCTTGAATTTCAGTGATTCTTCTCTAATTCACCTGTTTCTCTTGGCAGTTATTGGGGCAAGAGTCATGCTTATTCACTCACTGATTTTCCAAAGACTCAGACAGCTCTCTGACTGTAAGTGGATTAGGATATATGCCATGGAAGAAGCCAGAGCTCCTGTTGAGGTCCCTCAGTGTCAGAAAGACCATGACTGGCCCAGGACCAGAAGGAGACCTGTTCAATCACCTCAGGCTAAGGAGTTCTGAGAATGAGGCCACCATTCTAGTTCCCAGTGTGGCATAAGAAAGACCATGGCAATTCCAGGCTGTGACCCAGATGATAGAGGTCCAGTTGATCTCATGGTTGCCTATAACCTCTCCTACAGGATGGAGACTTCTTGACCCACAAGGGTTGGCAAACCTTTCTGAAAAGGTCTTTGAAATGACTCAGAGACTCACAAGTCTGTGCTGTGGTGAAATACTCAAGAAAGTCTACTCCACATAGGAACCATTGCCAACCTAACTCAGGTTCATCAATGAAGTTGGGAGAAAACTACCAAGGTCACAGGTGAGTGACTGTTAACCATAAAAAGCAAATGCTGACAGGGTAGAGGAGAGCCAGGGGATGTGGGGTGTGGTTCCTGGCACGGGCAGTCCTGGAATGGGAAGGAAGACCTGCTTGGATGAGTGTTGGAGAACCCAACCCAAAGGCAGAAGGGAAACAGGATACGCAGGACAGAAGTGAGCAGTGGGATGAAGGGATCGTGGGGGTGTGTAGTGGGCAAAGCTGGCTCACAGCCTGGGCCACAGCTGCCTGGATAGTCAGTTACTTTTAAACAGAATAGACAAACTATTAAGCTTTCTTTTATTCCCCAAGTTGTCGTGTGAATTCGTCTTCTCTTTCATGTTTGGGCAGCTCCCAGTCTTCTAGTTTGTTCACATGTGTTGCTCATACTTTCATTCCACCCCCAGGAAGAGTCACCATCTCCCTTGGACTCAGCTCCTTACTCTGCTCTGCCCTTGGTGACTCCCATAGCCTTACTAGTCACAGTTGTCTGCCTGTGTTTTTCCAATTTTTTATGTCTGCTGCCTTCAACCTCTCTAACCTCAGTCCCAAGAGTTTGTTGATCTATGTGTTAGTTTGCTCAAGTTTCCACACAAAAGGCCACAGAGTAGGAGGCTAAAAACAAAAGTGAACACTTTCAAAGGCCTGAGTCGAGGTACCAGCAGGGATACACTCTTTCTGAAGGCTCTGGAAGAGCCTCTTTCGTGACTCTTCCAGCTGCTGGTGGTTCCAGCTTTCCCCTCGCTATGGCAGGATCCCTCCAATCTCTGTCTGTTTCACCTGGGCATCTCCTTGTGTCGTCTCCCCTGTGTCCTGTAAGGGGGCACTTGACATTGGAGTCAGGGTACTTCTCAGGGAGTTAAGACAATCTCTTTAAGACCCTTAATTATATCTGTGAAGACACTTTCTCCAAACACTGTCATACTCATCTGTCCCATGAGTTAGGATATATCTTTTTTGGGGGGGCATCATCAACATGCTACAATGTATTTAAGGAGATTCTCTTAGATGCCTCTTCTGTGCACACCAAGGACCTGGCCTAGGACACACTACTGCATTCCAGCATTGCTATAATTGTTACCATGCTCATTTCTCTCTCTCCATAATCTTCTCCTTCAGATGCCTGGCAACTGTTAGACTAACACACCTGCTCCCTTGCTCAATATTCAAATGAATAACCCCCCCCAACTGTTCTTTGCAGCATGTTGATTATTTAATTCCTAAACCCTCTTCCCACCAAGGATGCTTGGTTATATGCAGGGTGGGGCCTTGACCCTTGATGGCATCAGTCTTCTGACTTGGACCCTACTTAACAGACACTGTATAATCAGCTGAATTCAAGTCTCGCTTGAATTGCCCCTTCCCTTTGCCACTGGCTTTGTGGGGTCTCTGCCTCCCAGTTCTAGACATTGGTTCTAGCCCCTTGCCCAATCTCTGGGCAACTCCCTTCCTTTCTCCTTTCCATCATCTGCTACTGTATGGCCAGAATTACTCCTTGAAAAGAGGAAAATGAAGTAATCCTTCTCTATTTTCACAAAACCTCCACTGATGGCTTGCCAGTCAAATCTTTATTGGAATACACCTAATCATCTAGAGACCTACAAGGTCACTGAAACACTGGCTCCAAAGTCCTTGCTGAGGTCTGTGCCACTCTAAATTCATATGTTTAAACCTTCACTCCCAAGGTGGTGATTAAGAGGTGATTAGGTTATGAATGGTGGGGGACCCTAACAAATGGGATTAGTGCCCTGATCAAAGAGGCCAGAAGGAAAGCTCTTTCCTCTTTTCATCATGCGAGGGGGCACAGAAGGCGTCAACTAAGGATCAGGAAATGAGCCTTTACCAGACACCAAATCAAATCTAGTGAGACCTTGATCTTGGATTTCCAGCTTCTAGTACTGTAAAAAATGAAATTCTGTTTACAAGCTATTCATTGCATGTTATTTTAGCCCAATCAGACTAAGTACTCTATATTTATATCTTGCAGGACATTTTTGCTTCTCCAGAAAAGTCTCCAGAAGCCCTTGCTCTTACTTTGCTCTTGCTAAATTTTGGGATTTCTTCTTCTGCCCACAATCACCTGGGAAATGGAATTAGATTCTTTAAGAAACAGTTTTACATGGCCCTACTTCTGTGAAGTCCTAATTCCCCAGAAAGACAGACTACACTTGTACCTATGAGAAGGTGGGCCTGTTGTCTACCTACCAGACAGATTGAGTATTATTTATCTGATTATGTGAGAGGCCTGACATCAGACACAAGTGCCCTGAGGCTGGTCCTGTCTCCGTCCCTGCACTTCAGATTGGAGGCTGCACCTTGCATGAAGTATGTTAGTGGAAAACCTCACCAGTGATCCTATGCGGGGAGAGCATTGTTCCTGACTCTAAAGATTAAAAAAAAAAAAAAAAAGATTATGTTTCATAAGAAACTAGAAGGTAGACTTGTACAGGTGCAGAAGGGAGCAGGGGATAAGAAGAAGGGATGGGGTTGAAAATAATCAAAATACGTTACAAAGATGTACCAATATACCAAGATGGACCTCACTGTTCTGGATTATTAATATGTACTAATAAAAGTAACTCTTTTCTAATAGGAGCAATTGTAATGAACATACAATCTCTGAATATTCAGGTCTGGCTAACATGGAGATTTTCAAAAAGTTTAGAAATGCTGAGAATTAACTCAAAACATGGTTCCTTTATGCCCTGCCTAGTTCTTCTTAATAATACCTGTGTTTTTAAAGGAAAACTCATAAGATGAGAAAGTTTCACCCCCAAACACTTAGAAAAGAAATTCAGCCATTTCACCAAATACGGAAACTTGTTCCCAAACCCCTATTTTTAGTTCACAAGATGATGTAAAATGCATCATTTTTTCAACTTTGGTGCAAGGCAAAGTGTGAACTTTGTCAAAGGAAGGTTATTTTAAGGTAAAAGAAAACAGAACTCCAGTTGAAAATAGTTGCACACATCATTGCATACATCACTTGGGCTGTAAATTATGTACTGCCTTTGTCAATACTGCCTGGCCGCCTCTTGGTTTTAGAAGTGGTTCAGTGCTGGCTGTTGCTGGCTGCTGCGCCCTGACTACATTTTTCTTATAGTGGCTGCTATTTTTGACTCTCATCCTCCATAGAGAAGCCTGCTAATTTTCAGTGAAGTACTTGGATTAAGGGCTTCATTGAAAATTACTAGGCCTCATCCAAACACAATAAGACAGACAATTCAGAACACCTTCAAAAAAGAACACTTGTCGTCCTGATAAAACTGAACAGAGGGCTTTCGGGGGAATGCTCAAGCAGGTGGTAAAAATGGAATAGAAAAGGAGTAAGGAGTAATTATTAGTCTAGGAAGGAAGAAATGCTAAAGAATGAAAGCGAGAACAGATGGAAATAACATTTCATGGAGAGAAAGAAAAAGATTAAGCGACCAAGAGCTGACTGAAAGACATTCAAAACTTTGTAAAACAGTGGAAAAGCAGAATAGAAGAATGATTTTGTGCAGAAGAAATATAGAAAGAGAATATAATTCAACAGCGAGAGTGTCCAATATAAAGAAGCAGAAAACACATTCAGCTTTGCTGGTTTCAAGGCACAAAGGTAGAAAAACTTTAATATAATCCCCCATCTCTGTCTCTCTGCTTCCCTGCACATGCATGAAATGCCAGCCACAGGGCCTGGGGACTGGGACCCTGCTCTCTGCCTGCCTGCTCAGTATTATCACGACTGACACTTGTTTTGGATTCTGCAAGTACTTACTTCCATTAGGTAGCTGTACAAATGTCAAACAGTGAATTAACTGGAGGATGTACATCATGTCCACAAGGTAAGTATGGAATTACATGAGGAAACTGGTCACAAGGTGACAAGCTATATAAATGGAGCTGTAGCTGAATCATATGTTGTCAGGTTGAGGTACTGTTTAGCTTCTGTTTCATAATGTTGTGAACTCCAGGGCTCCTTGGTTTTCAATTTCAACAGGTATTAAGTCCTCTAACCTAATACATTGTAATAAAACAAAGTGGCAATTTGGTTCCTTAAAATTTACTACGTGTTAAATCAGACTGAGGAAATGTTTGTGATGTAAACGCCTCAGGTCCTGCAGGCCACACACTCAGATGTGAGCCTACTGGAACTTGTGCCATCAGTTAAGCTGTAAATCTTGTCGATGTCAGAGCCCTTCCTACATGCCCGTCTGCTTGTTCACCTACTCGATAAACTGCTGTAATCATTTGGACTGCAGACTGTTACTCTTAGCAGACACGATGGATCCTAGACAGAAAAGGCCAACCCTTTCCTTGCAAGAATTTGTCTTTATCTGATCTGCAACCTGTGCAGTAAAAGTGGTGCTAAAACAGTCAGTGTCAGTCTCAGGAATGGAGCACTCCTACAGCACAGATCCAGAAGACGCAGTGTGTGGCAGGAGTGATGTGGGTCTGTACCTGGCAAGGTACTGAGGAGTAGGGAGGGGGAAGAAGTTCACAGCCCAGGTCAGAGGTAAGATCTATACTAACGCGTATGCCCAGGATACAAGCAACTATGGAATGCCTGAGTGATGGCTGCCTTTCCAACTGTGCAGTGTTTGCTCAAGCAATGCCCAATAGGAGCTAGTTCAAGGAAAAGAAAAAATAAGACTGTTGACAATGGGGGAGGCTGTCTGCAGTGCAGGAGGATAATGTACTTTTTGTTCAAACTTGCGGTGAATCTAAAAATGCTCTTAAAATTAAAAGAAAAAAATAGACTGAGTACCCCCCACCCCCCCAGTCTCTGTGCAGCTTTGAACTCACTCCAAGGGGCCTACAGAAGTGAGGACAGAGTTCTTGTCTTTGCAGTCCAGTAGCTCAAGTCAGTAGGGCCCGTGAGCCAGGGTAGTCTCTGGTCAGCTGCACCATGGCTACCTAGGAGCTGTTGAGATGTGGAACCTTCCTCACCAGACCTGCCAGACCTAATAGGTCAGGATCTGCATTTAAACAAGATTGCCAGAGGGCTTGGAGGCCATAAGAGTTTGAGATACACAAAGTAAGGAATAGGGAAAACAGTTGCCAGGTACAAAGCATGCTGGGAAGGAGGCAGACTAGTGGCATTTGGTGCTCAGGGAGAACCCAACTAGGTTATGGGAGCAGGAAAAACTCCAAGGAGGAAGCAGCGTTAAAATATGCCCAGAAGCAGTGAAAGACTCCACCACAGAGACAGCAAGTGAAAAGGAGCTATTCCACACTGAAGGAAGATGATGAAGAAGTCCAGGGGGACAGACTCACAGAGTACATTTGGAGATGTGGATGATGAGAGGGTAGAGAAATAGGTTCAATTGCTACCGTCCAGGGCCTCACCTGCCAGCAGAGAGGCCTGCTTCTGCCTGTGAAGTAGAAGGAGACTCATAAGGTTTGGACATCTTTAAAGGCATTCAAACTGTGATCCCAAGGAAATCAAAGTAGCATCTCAAGGAGCAGAATCATAGGGAAAGGGTGTGAGCACTAGAGAAGGGAGTGAATAAAGTCTCTGGGATAGAGGACTTATAAGCAAATGCAGGATGAGCTATATCCAGCAGCAGTGCTTTTGCCAAAGACTCTGATTGTTCAGCACTGCCCAAGGCAGCGCTGGGGTGAAGATTGTGGATTATGGAGCAAGTGTGTAGGTGATGGGAGTCTCTCATCCCCTAAAGCACATGGATATACAAATTGTCAGAATGGGACTCATCCTTTCAAGCCCAGGAAATGACAAATGAGATTATAATGGACTCTGGTCAAGTAAAAAACAAATACATCACTGATGGGTATAATTCTAAATATAAAAAATAAAATAGCTAAGTACTGGAAAATCCCATCTTGCTTCAACAGAGTGATGCTGCTTTTCCACGATTCTCACAATTTATCTTCTGTTTCTACCCTCTCCTTTCCTCTCCTCCTTTTGCCTGGGTTGGTTCCTTTAGTGCCCAATGGCTGCATGTGGCCTGTGACTCAGTCCCAGACAGCACAGTGCCTGCGCCCTTCCTTTGCCTGAAAGCTGGTTCCTTGACTACCCATCTGCTCCAGGGTCCCGTAAGTTTCCACTAGGCATATTACTTACTCACCATCACCTCTGAGTCACCTTGAAATATTTTCCCCCAAGATAACTACAGTCTACAGATGGAGCTTGTTAGTATGGTCACTGGGCCCCACCCAATGTCTTGCTTCTTAATCATCAGCAATGGCCTTATCTATTTCTCTAATTCCACTGCTTTTCAGAGGCATTTCTCAAATTACCACATACATCCAAACCCACCAGGGACTCCCATACCTTGGCTTTATTTCCTAAGTAAAAGTGATTCTAAGTCTGCTCAGAGTGTCAAACATTGATCTTTTTCAGTGTCTACGTACTATGTACTATATCCCACATCCCACCTGGTGAGATTTCAGCATCTTCATCCCATTCTCTTGGGCGCTTGCTTCTTCAGTGTCCTGCCTACCAAGCCTGCTCAAATGGAAGAAAGAAACACAGCTCTGAAGAGGCCGGGATCAAGGCCCAACATCAAGAAATCTCTATTCTCACATCTCCGGTTGTGTGAAGCTAAATTACTTGGGGGACCAGTGTGAACATTATTTCTCTTAGAATATATGAATATTTAAGTAATTTCTAGATTAACTTTTCCATGTGCCCTGAGCTTTTATGATGCTCGTAACTAGAAATTCCGTATCACCCATCTAATCAAATGGTGTGGTACATGTAAATGCTGTTCCATCCACCCATCCTTCTGGGAACTTTCCCAACGCTCGAAGTTTGGTGTGGCCATGTGATTTGCTTTGGCAGATGACATGAAGAAAAATGTAAGTGTCATTTCTGGGCAGAATGATAAAGGTCCAGCCACTTCTTAGTGATACTTTCAGGCTGTATCTGTGTGGCAGAACCTCTGCTCACCTAGGTTTTGAAGAAGGAGGGGAGAGGTGGAGCAAGAGTGAGAAACAAACACGTATTGCTTGGAGCCCATGAGATTTCCAGGCCAGTACTCCAGCATCTTCCAGCCCGGTCTGCTGGTATGGTAGGTATTCTCACTGCTACTTTGCCCAGAAAGTTTAATACATGTTGATGTAAATGAACTGTCTGCCTTGAAGCTCATCACTCAGTTACTTCCAATTTCATCTTACCAACTTCTTTCCAGTGCCTATACCCTGGCTCACTGCAGTTTTAGCTGAATCAAGGCAGCTTATGCTCTTTCCTTTTTAACATTCTGTGGAAATGTCACAGATATTTCAAAATGGCTTTCCCTGTTGTTTTATCAATACAATGTGAACAGCTGCTGGGAAGACAACCTTCTCAAACCCAGGCTGTCTCAAGGTCAACCAACATGATCGTCTTTCTGTCTCCACCAAAACACCAGGACATCTGAGGACAGTCTTCTAGTCAGCTTTCTTTTTCTGCTATTCTGTCATGGATTAGGTTTTATGCCAGGCTTTTTCAGCCTCTGCACTACTGATATGCTGGGCTGGATCCTCTCTGTGCTGTGTGTCCTGTGTACCGAGAAGGGCTTCATGACATCTCCAGCCTTACCCACAAGACTCCAGTGGCACACATTCCCACTCATGACAACCATAATTTCTCTGTAAATCTTGGTTGGAAATGAATGTTCTAAAGTGAACAATTTTTTTTACCCTCATGAATCACTTTTGTATTATTTTATTTTACAGTACTAGAGGGTTAACCCTCTGCACTAAGCTGCAAACTCAGCTGTTTTAAATTTTTTTTTATTTTGAGACAGACTATCACTAAGTCACTAAGTTGTCCATTGTGGGCTCAAACTTGCTTTCTTGCCTCAGCATCTCAGAGTGCTGGGATTGTGGATGTGTACCACCAGGCCAGGCTCACACAATTTTTTTATTATTCAAAGAAGGTCAACTGGGTTGCTAGAAATGCGTAGCCCTCATCTGTCAGGAAACACTCTTAAATGCTGAGTACTCATGTATTTGTTCCAACGAGCACATGCTATGTGCCAGGTGCTGCAAGAGCATTAGGAATATTGGGGGGAATCACTGAAGAAACACCGATGACAGTGGGTGTGGTGGCACACTCCTGTAAATCCCAGAATTCTGGGAGGCTAAGGAAGGAGGATTGCTAGATCAAGCACACAAATAACAAGTTAGCACCTTAGCAATACTCTGTCTCAAAATAAGAAATGAACAAAGGGCAAGAGGTGTAGCTCAGTATGAAGGCCCTGAGTTTAATCATCATTGCTGCAACAAGAAGAACAATAACACCCACACATTCAAACCTAGGTGTAGAAAGGAAAACAGGATGTCTTGGGGAGAGGACTGACATCTTAGCTGAGGTGGGAAAAGTGAGCAGCAGAGCCCTGCTGGACAGCCAGGCTGCTGCACTCCAGAATGCAAAAGGGGCAGAGTGGCTGGAACACAGAGCAAGGAAGGAATAAGGGGTTGTGATAAGGTCAGAGAGGTTACAGAGCCAATGCCTGTCAGAGGCTGTGTTGCCCATGGAGAACCTGGCATGGCCGCCTGCAAACACACATGTTCTGTAGCCCCGATGGCCTCTGGTTTTGAGTTTCCTGGGTCTCCCCAGGTATCCACCTCTGCCTATTGTGCAGCAGCTGACAACCCTTGTCTGGAACACCACTGTGCCTTGGAGTCACTGGGGGAAAGGAATGGTTGAATCTGCTCCATTTCTTTAGTAGTTTGCTGAGAAACAGGATTCCCCAGGCTAAGCCAATAAAATTTTAGTAACTGGCTGTAACTGTGAAAGCTTATTTCCATGAAGAAATATATTCCATACTGGGTGCAATCCACACAACATTTGTGGACCTTCTTTCCAAGTGGCCTTTATATAGGTCACCAGCTCTTGTGACGATTTTGGATTTTCTTTCCCCATGTTAAGGACAGCAGGGGAAAAAAAGAAGTGCTAACCATGACTTCCCATGTAAGGAGAATCCCAAGCTCATACCCACAGGGACCCTGCTAACAGTGGTTGTTTCCACAAGAGCCTGGCTTATGTGAACAACCATGAAAATGGCAGCTATCATCTCCATTGGCACTAATGCTGCTGTGGGTAGAAAAATGTCCCTTGTGCAGTCCTAAACCCTGTTTGTTCTGAAATCAGAGATTTTGGATGGAATCAAGTTAAGATGAGGTCATCCTGGAGTAGGATGGGCCCTAATCCAGAGATTGGTGTTCTTACAGGGAGAGGGGATGGTGTACACACAGGCATGCTGGGAAAATGCCATGGGACGACAGGGTCAGGGACTAGGATGATGTATCCACGAGGCAATACATGGCAAGGACTCCCAGGATTACCACCCACAAGCCAAAGGCACAACACCATGTTCTCTCCTGGAGCTGGCAGAGGGAGCATGGCCTAGCTAACACCTTGATTCTGGCTTATAGCTCCCAGGACTGTGAGAAAATCAATTTCTGTTGTTGAAAGCCATCCCTTTGTGGTGTTCTCTGATAGAACTCTAGGAAACTAACAGAGGCGTCTTCAAGGAGTCCACTGGTCATTTTTCTCAAAGTGTAAAAAAGCAGCTCCCTAGATGAATGAAGAATTCAGACAAAGCCAAAGAATGAACTTAGAAGTTAATCTGGTGGCAGATTCTAAAAACTTCTGAAGCCAGACTCGCAGTTTTCTGAGGAAACTATATACCTGAATCGTAAGAGATACAGTGACGAGACAGAGATGGAATGATTACAATGACGGCAAATTTCCTTTGAGAAGAAGTCAACTGAATTATAATTTTGCTTAAATCAATTAGTCTAAAAACCACCAAGGTAAAGCAATACCTATCCTGCCACAGGATAAAAAGTTTCGGAAACAACAGAAAAATGTGAAGCGTTAAAGGAATATACTTGCTCCTAGAGTACAGAGATACATCTCAACCACAGTCCCAGACTTGGTTCCCCCTGCTAAGAACTATAAAAATACTTGTGCTTTTTCAGTTACTATCTGCAGAGGATCTAAAAAGGGCTATTGATTTTTTTTAAAAAATGATTTTTACTTGTAAGTACAAACTGGAGAAACATGCATAAAACATTTCTGTACACAATTTATGACAAATGTCTAGTTCTGCAAACATCGTGTGTTAAAAATGTGTTTACATTGCTGAAGGGTGGCACATAAAAAAAAAAGTGCTTTTTTTTTTTTTTTTTTACCTTGCCTTTGTCGAAGTAGTGGATGATTTCTTGGTAAAGTTGTTCTTTCAGCTGTCCCTGTGTTGTCGCCTGGTACCCATCCCGCTGAGTGAGGTGGGCTGCACACACATCCTCCGACCACTGAATCAAAAGCAAAGCAAGAGCAGTGCTAAGGCAGAGGTACATCCAGTGGTATCACTGTGCCCGTGCAACGTGAGGTCCACACCTGGTGCACATATGTGGGCCCAGATTCCAGGGATGTGGCTGAGTTCTATCATCAGTCTGCCAAGGGCATAAAACGTGAGCACGGGGAAAGTGAAAGTGTGAGGACAGAATGAAGGTAAGATTATCTGATGGATAAAACATGTGAACTCCTGAATTTCAGCTCAACAAATCAATGGCATTAAATGTACAGCTCAATAACAAACAGCAAATATTTGGTAAGAACCTACTATGTGGCAGGCTGTAGGTCAAAGATGAGTCAGAAGTCTGACCTCCAGAAGCTCCCAGCCACACAGAGATAGTATGATTACATATGAAAGCATCATGGTGCATAACTGCCCTGCAAAAGGACTTCATAGTAATCTAAGGGTAGGAGAAATGATTTCACACTGAGTGGTGGGGAGGCCACTGGAGCTTGCCTGCTTATGGGCTTGCTTCAGAAGCACATGGTTTTGCTGCTCTGGAGGACCTAGGAGGTAGAATGTGACTCTGTTTTAAGACAGGACAATGAGGATACTGAAAAGAAGACAGATGACTTCGAGGCTGCCTGGGCCACAGGAGAGCTCCTAATTGAACTGAGGGTGGCAGGATGTCTCACCAGATTCAGTGCCAGTCATGTGCATTCTGAATGGGACCAGCTGAGGCAACACATGTAAGGGGGCAGGACAAAAAGGGGGAGCTAGACAAGGGGTGGGAAGCTGGGAACAACTGTGACATGAGGCAAGGGGCCAAAGGTACTGCCATGAGGAAGTGGGAAGCAGGGGTCCAGGGAGTGTGGCATGGTGCTGGGAGAGACATGTGCCACACATCTTCCTAAAGGTATGGGAGCCATGGGGAGCACACTATGGTGGTGCCCAGGACTCCAAGGCAAGGGAGAAGGCCGTGGGTCTGAAGGGCTCCCCATCCCAAGAACTGCTGTGTGAGAGCAAGAAACCTTTGTGTGGGCTGCAAGATTCTTACCTTAACAATGGGCTTTGTAAACCCTTGCCGCAACCAGAAGAGACAAACCTGTTAACATTGGAATTTGTGCATCACAGCTGGTATTACAGCTACTTTGATTGGGCAGTAAGGGGAATAAAAGTAAAATTTCAGATGATACTGAAACATAACAACAATAAAACAAAAAGGAACAAGAAGGTTCAGATATCTTTGGATTTTAAAAATCACTTCGTAAAAAATAATATGTTGGATAGAGAAGCAAAAAAAATTTCTACACTTAATATGGTGAAGAATTAATATTTTGATTGCCAAGTCAAAAGCTAATGTTTTTACTGTTCTTGTTTTTGATCAAAAATATACACAGCCAAAAAAAGATACTATTTGAGAATTTTCATTAACAAATAGGAGGATACTTGTCATACTGAAGCGTTTTCATAACAATACAAATCATTTTGTGTAGTGAGTTGATTAACCAGCATGAAATCACATTGATAGCAATTCAAAAATAGGAAGAGTTGCAAAATGTAACGGAGTAAAAGATACATAGAGAGATTATGTAGCATTTACCATTTAACTGGAAAATTTAGAACCCAGTAGAAAGGATAATATAATTGGTTCTATTGATTTGGGCTGTGAAACAAGTCACCATGCAATCTGTGACAGACCCATCTGTACTCAATAAATCCAATGATTAAAAAAACGCTATGTTTATATCCACATACACACTCATATATATGTTTTACATTCATACACAGATATAAAAGTTTATGTTCTGTGAGAGAGAAAGAGTGAGTAAGCAGTTTGTCAGTCTCATTTTAATTTCTGTGGTGTAAAAGAAAGGCCTCCACATTTGCAAAAACACCTTGTTACTGAAATTTGAGTTTCTAATATATTCACAGTGGGATGGTTGCTGTCAGATACAGCCCCTGAAATCTGTGTTCATAAAGGATGTGTCTTGGGAGAACTTGGGATAAATGAGACCAAGGCGGACCTCAGGCAGCTAGCCTCTGAGGACTACCAATGAGGCTCCCAGAGTGAGCTAGCTTTTTTATGTTTTATTTGTCCTGGGCCCTTTGGTTTGCAGGCAGAGGCAAACCTCCTCACCCAAGTGCGGCTGAGCAGCCTGCATATATTTGTGTCACAGAAGCTATGGAGGATTTCAGGATCAAGACAAAGGCTGAAGGCATCTTACTGGAATTTTACCACCTCGTGTTATCCTCCTTCACTCCCATTACCCAACAGACAATTCTCAATGCCTCTGTTAATGTAATTTGCTTGGTTTCGTTTGTTAGTCTACTTTAAGTGCTTGGGATGCTGGCCTACATTTGGAAACAGGATTCCTTGAGTAAGCAGTCTCTTGTGTAAAGTCACTCAACTTAATTCTAAGTCTCATAACTGTACTTGTTTAGCCTGTTCAGAATTTTCCAATTTTTATAAGGATAGCATGAAGAAGATAATCTAATGGCTTGATGAAATTCTAAAATGTAAGACCAAGGTTGTCTAACAATTTGCTGACCAGCCCACCATCCACCCATTCCTCCCTCTACTCCTTCATCTAGCCACCCATATACCCATCTACCCAGCATTCTATTGCTTATGAAGTATTCATTCTGCATTATTAACCTTGCTGGAATTGGTCGTGGAGGGAGAACATGAAAATGACACTGCAAACAAAAAAATCGATGTCTAAAGCTATCTGTGTAAGAAAAGAACCTCTGAGAGTTAAAAGTTGTCATCCCAGGTCTGTATTCATGAGCAACACTCTCTAGAGAATCAGGCAGAAAACACTGAAGGCAGTCTCGGCATGAACCGCTCAACAGATAAATCACGATCTGCTCTCTTTACTCATTGTGAGGATAATTAGGAGTAGGTCTCATCCTCTTTCTTAGCTGCTCTACTGGGGACATTCTTTCTTATTGATGTCCTTCTTCACCATTACTGAATCTTGTCAACATGAATAAGAAATTGTGGAATCTCTAGCTTGCTGCTACCTCACAGCACAACGCTGGGAGTGTGAAATACCTGCTACCTTGTTAAATCTGCAATTGGTAGGATCAAATCTATAAGCAGAGTACTTCCTAAATATTTTTGTTTATGTCGTAGCATTTAGTCAAAATCCATAAAATCTTATGTTACTGGTTTACTAGAATTCAGCATAGAAAAGTAAAATTTTTAATAATCTTAGAATTTATAACACCCATAAAAGTGCATGATAACTTTTATTACCTTAAGAAGCTTTGCATGGAGAAGCAAAGTATAAGCTGCTTCAGTGTAGTTATCACACTCTTTGTGCAGGTCACAGAGCTTGTATAAATACCTGAAATGATGAAATAGAGGTACATTCTTAAAATGTGACAAAATAATTTGTGTTAAGGATTGTGGGAACTATATTTGATATTCAACAGTAATTCATATCTATATTACTTTTACAGTGTTCATAATTCATAATGCCTTGAAAACTTTCCATACAGAAAGCACTAAAAGAACCAACAAAACAAAATATATACATGTATGTATGTCATATATATACATAAAACAAGTATATTTAACTTTCAGACTCCTACTTTCAG
Source organism: Dasyprocta punctata (assembly GCA_004363535.1). Lineage (NCBI taxonomy): Eukaryota > Metazoa > Chordata > Mammalia > Rodentia > Dasyproctidae > Dasyprocta > Dasyprocta punctata. The sequence goes on from RJWM01001121.1 coordinate 125,092, forward strand.
GATAAAAATAAGGTGATACACAAAAGTAGAATTTTATTTCAAGGTGTTTCATTCCTTGTCATCTTTTCCAGATTTTTCTTCAAACACCTGAAATGAGACTATGCAATCTTGATAGTGGTTTCCTACATTTCTATTGAATCCAACTGCACAAAAATTCATAGAAATTCAAATCCACAAGGAAAAAAAAAAAAGCTCCAAAAATCAGTGAGTGTGATCAAAAGAACTTCTCTTCCATGAAGACATAAAAGTTGCTTTTTAATATGAAGCAAGTTATATTTTGGATGAAAGAGAGTGTTTCCCCAAGTTTATATTACATTCAAATAGTATTGTTTTAAAAGGAAAGAAAGAAAATTAAATTAAAAATTTGTATAGTCACACTGAATACAATAAGTATATCATTAAACACTAATATCAGACACAGTACAGGTTTATCTTGTTTTTCAGTGTGGTAATTATTTGACAATGGGTCCAGTAAAAGTGATAATGAAAAAGAAAGGCTTAATCACAGTGTATCTGTGCAAGCACTGTTTTCTTTCTGGTGCTGCTGGGGACTGAATTCAGTCCCTAATGCATGGTAGTTAAGTGCTCTACCTCTGAGCTATACTCCCAGTCCTGCAGTATTCTAGATACAAAGGTAAATGAGGGAGCAAAATCTTGCAGGCAAAGCAAAACGCATGTTTTTCTTTCATGGGAGAAAGACATAGAAATCATGGAGATATGGTGTGTAAATAAGAAGACTGAAAAAAATATGATGTTGTATGGTTTATATCTAGATGTTCCCCCAAAGCCTTGTGTGCTTGTGGGTGAGACTTTTAGGAGGTGACTGTACGATAGGTGTGTGATACTGGATTAGTCTACTCATTCGTTTAGCATATTTCTGGGTGTGGGTATGGGACTTACTGAAGAGCACAGGTGTGGGTGACACCAAACAACAGGCTTGTTTGTAGCCTGGATGGAATAAAAAGGGAAAGAAGAAGGAAGTCTTGTTGCTTCCTGCCTGTCATGCCATGAACTGTTTCTCCACTGCAATCCCACCCTAATTTGGAACCAGCTGACTATGGACTGAAACCTCTGCAAATTATGAACTAAAACACATCCTTCTTCCTTTAAACTGTGGGTACTGAGTATTGTGTCAGAGACAAGAAAGAAAGACACCTGTCTATTTCTTGTTGCTTGTAACTCATTTGATCATATGACTCACTGTGAAACATTAAACTTTGTGGTGTTATCGTTTTTCGAAAAGGCCAAATGAGTTGGCGAAGAGGTACAACAGCCCTGTGAACTAATGATTTAGACTTCTGCTTGTGAGTTGGTTAACTGTGACCCACTAAAACCTCACCAGTATAGAACAGCTGCACTAGGAATGAGAGTACAACTGGGAACTCTACCAAACTCAATCTCGGAGGCATCACAGTTTTCTACAAAATAAACCCTGATGGTTATAAAACATTTCTTAACATGGACTTGATAAACGGCACTTACGGTAAACATGCAGAGTACGCAGACAAGCATGATGCTTACATACCTAATATACATTTCTTCTCTTTCAATTTCTTTGTAGAAATTCTGAAAAATTAAACCACACACTTTTAAGAAGTTTGCTTCATAGAAGGCATTATATGTACATTAAAAATTCAATGATTTTCAACTTTTGTCAAACATGGCCAAATGGACCCAAGATTTTGGATTAGAACCATAAATTCACACAAGTTGCAAAACCATCTCACACTGTTCTATATTTTTGCTTTTCTAATGACTGCCTTTCCTACACTTTGGACACTTGATTAAAATCTATTTCTGTTATTTGAAATCCTGTCTTTAGCTAAAACAAGGTACTTGTTAAAGATATGATCTCTTAATAACTGTAATCTCATTTAAATAAACAACCCAAATTTGAGAATACACAAAGAAGCTTCAACAACAAGTCAGATGCCATGATACTATAGTCTCTTGTTGTCCTTGAGTGTAGCCCCTGGCCACATATATCTAAAGGTAAAGAAAATATTTTTTTTTGGTACCAGGGATCAAACTCACAACCTCACCATTGCCAGGCAGGCGCTTATGCTGCTTAGCTAAATCCCCAACCCAAGGTAAATAAATAAATTTTAAATGACATTATATAAAATTAAGAATTGACCTTATCAGTAGTATTTGGCCACATTTTGTTCAATAGCCACATGGGGCCATTTTTACTGTACTGAACTGTTCATATAGAACAAAAGCAACATCCCTGAAAACTCTACTGTTATAGGCAGACAGATTTTCCAAATCACAGTAAGAAGACGGGCTATCATTTAAAAAGTTCTTTGATACAAACACTGATTAGAAAGGTTAGGAAGCACATTGCAATCAATAGGCTATTTCTACAAATTCTGGTTAAACATAAACATTTCTACCAAAATGACATTTCTTCATGTGAATATCATTATGAACATTTTAAAATTTTAATCATATGTGGGACATCACAAAGGTACAAGAGTCACCTAAGAAGACTCATCAAATGGAAACATCCTATGCCACTGTCAATGTGAAATTTAGTACCTAAAATAATGGTATAAATCTAGACTAACGCCTGAGAGAACTAGACAATATCAATATTACAAAGATAGACAATGACCCAACAGGATGTCATAGGCTCTTTAATTTTATTAACAAAAAAGGGCTTTGCTCCCAAGATTGATCTCTCTGCAAAGAAATGCTAAGTATAGAAAGTAAGAAGGGACACATTTAGAAAAACGTATCAGGATTTTCAAACTATGCTCTGACATTTTAATGTGCTCCAGTTTCTATGACGCAGCTCAGTAATGAGGATATTTTCAACTGAAAAATCAGAGCAACGTAACAAAGAGAATCGCATCAAAGGCACAGAAAGAGCCTTTCGTTTTCAACTCCAACTCACCAGTATTTATAAGCTACAATCTCACACTATGCCTTTCCGTACTCATATTTTTAAACCTTTCCTGAGGTTTGATCATTCTCCTTTACAATTTCACAAGCCAATATTGTGTGACCTTCATTTCTCTCAGAGATACAGAATGTCTTCTATTTTCTGACTGTGCTGAGGTCTGTTCTCTTCTAGGATTTCAAAAACCTCTCTAAGAGCCAAAGCACACTCATCTCAAATCCCAATTTCTATATAAAACCTTTGTGTTCTTACGTCAAAGTTCACGCTGCTCCAATGCTCCATTTCTGGGCTCTTCAGTAGTGCTCTCCCCTGACCCCCAATAGTTTGTCTCTCAAAGTTCCTTTCACACCAGCACCCCAGATCAGCAGATTGAAAAATGGCTTCCCAAGGAACCCCACTGGGGCTGGGCTTCAACTCTAATCCACTTCACAACACTGATTTTCCAGATCTTAGGTATTTGCATTGTATTTCAATTTTTGATTCCTTAATAACTCAAACAGATACTAAGAATTCTAGAATTCTGCTCCTAAAGCTACATAGATTAGCCTTGTAAAGGGGCCATGAATGGAGAAACTGATGATGGGCAAATAATGATGGCTCTCACTGTCTGAGAAGTAGGTGTGCTGATGGTTGCACAGGAGAATTAATGACAAACGACCAAGTTATTGATCAGTAATTAAAGCCTGCCTGATTAGGAGGCGACAGGATATGCTATTTAGAGAACCACAATTGTATATTTTGTCAGGTGGGAGCCATGGAAATATGCTTATAGGGGACATTCAGGGACTGAGTGTTGGGCCCAGTGACTGCTCATTTCTTTGATATTTTCATTTTCATTTTTGTTTCTGTAAAAGCAGGGAGGAGTAGGACATTAATGAAACTATATGACTTAGCATGTTCCATAAACTCTGTCTTTAAAATAATCACAGCACTGGTTATAAAGGAAATTTGGCAATGCACTTAAAGGGATTGATATATTCTGTGTCCTTTATTTGCTTACTTATTTATAAAACTATTTTTATTTTTAGTACACACATAGTGATTGTACATATATATTTGGTATAGTATGGTCATATATATTATATATGTCATGTAAGTATAAGATCTAGATTACTGACGCCTCTATCACTTTAGACATTTATCAGTTCTTCATACTGGGAACATTCAAAATAATCTCTACTAGCTATTTTTGCTTTTGAGCAGCATCAGATTCATTTATTTTATAATTCTTTATTAAGTTATCAAAAATATAGATTAAAAGCCAGAATAACAAGCCAAAAAACATTAAAAAAAACCATATAAGGCAATTATAGTAAATAAAGCTATACTTTTAGATATACTGATCATGTTAGATTATGTATAACATTCTTTCTATTTTATTCCTGTCTTTTATTTTGTATTTTATTTATATACTGGGCAGCTCATATACAAGAAACCATGTGATATTCAAGCTTATGTGCCTGACTTAGATCAGACACATATCAAATGAGACTACTTAACATTACATATCTCAAGGCACATTCAATTTCCTACGAATGACTCAAGTTTATTCTTCTTTCTGGCAGAGTAGTACTATAGTATGTATAAATACCACATTTTCTTTATCTGTTCATCTATTAATGGATACATAGGCTGCTTCCAACATTTAGCTATTATAAATTGTGCTGCTATGAATATGAGTAAACATATATCACTGGTATTTATGTCTTTAACTCTTTTAGGAAGAAACCTAGACGGGGAATAGCTAAGTCAAATGGATTTTTAGTTTTAGTTTTTTGAAGAATCTCCATACTGATTTCCATAGTAGTTGTATCAATTTACACCCGACCAACAATGAAGACTGTTCTAGTAAGAGTTTTAGAATTCTAAACCTGCATGGATTAGTCTTATAATCCCCCACAGCCCCTCCAATATTTATTACTTGATTTCTTGAAGATAGCTATTCTTTCTGGAGTAAAATGAATCTCAGTGTCCTTTTAATTTGCATTTCTCAAATGGCCAGTGATTGAACCAAGTATGGTGGCACACATCTTTAATCCCAGCACTCTGGGGGCTGAGATAGAAGGAGCGTTATTGAGTTTGAGGCCGGCTTGGGCTACAACGTGAGCGCAAGGCCGGCCTGAACTACATAGTGTGACTCTGTCTCAAAAAATTAGGGCTGGGAGTTTGGTTCAGTGGTTTAAACGCCTGCCTGGCAGGTGTGAGATTGTGAGTTTGATCCCCGGTGCCACAAAAAATAAATAAATAAATAAATCGAATGGCCAGTGATGTCAAAAGTTTTTTCTTGTATTTATTGGTCATTTGTACTTGTTTGTTTGAGAAGTATCCATTTCAGATGCCCATTTTGTGATTGGGTCTCCTGCAGAGAAGCTGAAAGCTTTCCCTCTAAAATTAGTAATAAGACAAAGATGTCCACTATCACCAATCCTGTTCAATATAGTTCTTGAAACATTAGCCAAGTTACTTAGACAAGACAAAGAAATAGAAAGGATGCGGATAGAAAAGAAAGTAGTTAAATCTCATTACTTGCAGATTACATGATATTCTATATAGCAGACTACCAAAAAACTCCTAGAATTATTGAGGATTTTGGCAACTATGTTCATTGACGAGATTAGCCCATACTTATTTTTTGGTTGGGTCCTTTTCTGGCTTGGGAATCAGGGTAATGCTTGCTTCCAGGAATGACATTGGACTACTGCTTCCATTTCATTTTCATTAAAGAGTTTGAGGTATATTGTGATCTGATTTTCTCTCAAGTTCTTGTAAAATGAGGCAGTGAATCCAGTTGGACCAAGGCTTTACTTAGTTGATAGTTTGTGTTATTACTTCTTTAATTTCCTTGACAAGACACTGGATTATTGAAGATTTTTGTATTTTCTTAGTTCAGCCTTGGTAGTTTGTATGTATCTAGGAATCTATCTATGTCTTTGAATTTTGCATTTTATTAAAGTACATGTTCTCCAAGTAGTTACTGATGATCTTCTGGATTTCAGCAGAATCCACTGTGATTTTGCCTTTTTTCATTTCTAATTGCATGAATGTGACTTTTTTCTTTCCTTTTTTTTTTTTTTTTTTTTTTTTTTTGGTGAGACCACTTAGGGGTTTGTCTATTTTATTTATTAAGATACCAACTTTTTGATCATCAATTCGTGTATTGCTTTTTGGTCTCTATTTCATTATTTTATACTCGGATTTTTGTAATTCTTAGTATCTGTTTTGGATTTGGATTGTTATTGTTTTTTAGGTCTTAAAGTGCACCTTTAGGTTATTAGAGCTTGTTCCTTTTTTTCATGTAGGAATTCAACACTATAAACTTTTCTCTTAGGATTGTTTTCATTGTATCCCATAGTTGCAGGTATGCAGGACAGGCATTATCATTTGTAGGATCTATCTTAGTTTTTTTCTTTGATTTCATTGGTGACACATTGATTATTCAAGAGGGTATTAGTTTACATGTGTTTACATAGTTTCTGTGGTTTCTTTTGTCACTGGTTTCTAGTTTTGCTGCACTATGATCTGATAATATGTATAGGATAATTTGGATTCTTTTGCATTTACTGTACTTAAGCACGCTTTATGGGCTACTATGTGGTTCATTTTGGAGAAAGTCCTATCTGCTGCTTAGAAGAATGTGTGTAGTATTGTTGCTGGATGGAACAGTCTATAGATTCTATTTAGTCTCTTAATTTAAAGGATTGGTTCACCTCTGATATTTTCTAGTTGATTTTTTTTTTTTTGGTCTAATTGATCTGTCCATTTCTGACAGTGGGATATTGAGGTTTCCCATTATTTTTAACTGGTATTTATTTGATTTTTCATGTCAATTAGTATTTGTTTTATGAAGTTGAGTGGACCAGTAATTGGGTATTTGAATTGTTCCCTTGATCAATATGAAGTAATTCTCTTGTCTCTTCTGATCAAACTTGGTGTACAGTCCAAACTAGAATAACTATTCCTGTCTTTCTATGAGTTCCTGTTGCATGAGATATTGTTTCTCATCCTTTGATTTTTAATCTGTGAGTTTCCTTTTGAATTAAACGCTTCTTGTGTACCGCATTTTGCTGGGTTTTGTTTCACCATCTACTCTGTCAATCTGTCTCTTTTGGGAAATTGAGATCACTCACATTAAAAAGTTACTGAGCGGTATTGACTTACTCCTGTTACTGCATTGCATTATTGTTCTATTGCTTCTTTTTCTCTTTTTCCTTTTTCTTAGCTGCTCATTCAACTAGGTGTATTCTTCTTTTCGAGGTATTGGCAATATTGGTTTCATTGTCTCTTTCTAGAATATCCTTAAGAATTTTTGTTATGTGGTCTGGTGGTTATGAATTTCTCAATGTGCTCTGTGCCATGGGAGTACCTTATTTCTCCATCAGTTTTGAAAGAAAGTTTTGCTGCATACATAAGTTGGGATTGGAAATTGTTATCTTTTAGGGCTTGAAACACTTTACTCCACATCTTCCTGGAATTTAAGATTTGTGTAGAGAAGTTAGCTGTGATTATCATGGGTTTACCTTTGTATGTGACTCAATGCCTTTTCTAATAGCTTTTAAGATTTTGTTCCTCAGGGCTGGGAGTTTGGCTCAGTGGATTAAGCACCTGCCCTGGCAGGTGCGAGGTTGTGAGTTCAATCTCCGGTGCCACACACACACACACACACACACACACACACAAAAGATTTTGTTCCTCTAACAGACTTCTAAAACTGTGTGTACAATACGGCATACAGAGGTACTCTTCTGCGTATGGTTATTCAGGGCTCTATATGCTTCCACTTAGTTGTGTGTTTATTTTTTTCCCTATACTGAAATCTTCTGTCATTATTTTTGTGAACAGGTTTTCTATGCCATTAGTATTGTCTTCTGATTTTTCACTTATTTCAGTTATTCTTATGTTAGTTTTGTGTCATCTAGCAGCTGCTGGATCCATTTTTCATGTTCTCTTGTTGGTTTTAAGATGTCCGCAGTCTTTGAAGGTATCCTTGTCTTCTAATTCCGAAATGCTGTTCTCACACAGGTTGCTGCTTCCAGTATAATTTTTAAACTCCTGGATTTTTGAGTGAAGCCCTTTCATGGACACTAATTCTTTCCTAAATTGATCATTTATGTTTTGCACCATTGTGTTTAGCTCACCTAGCTTTTTTATTAGTGTCATTTGAAAGCTCTTGGATCACTTTGGCTATTATTTCCATTATCTGTTTAGTTATATTTTCTACGATTTCACTGAGTACCTCTTTTGTTCTGTTTTCTAATGTTCTCTGTTATCCTTTTGAGTAATACGTGTGTGTGTCTTATGCTATTTTGCCCCTTGGTGTCCTCTAGATTGGCTTTGGCTGAGTTGGAAATTTTAGGAGGCATTTTGTTGACTTGTCTTCTCATGCTTCTATTTTTTGTTTGTTTGTTTTGTGCTGAAGTTTGTGGATCCTTATAATGTAAAGACTTTGTTGCTAGTATAAAGATATCTTTAGTTCCTTTTCAGTGATGTACTTTGGAAACAGTTAACTAAAGTCCTTTGACTCAGCCCAAAGACCCTACAGTTTTGGTAATTTGGGAGGAGACATGCAGCGTAATCCAACAACTGAGTTCTCTGGGAATGGACTCTAGTACTGTGAATGTTACAAAGGTAATGTGAGTACTGGCTTACAGAGAAGTAATGACAATTATGTGATCCATGTCGTATCACACAAATCAGTAATACTGACCAAGATAAACTGTATATTAACATACCATTAGAATTAATTATGTACCACCCTTAGCTATAGAGAAAAAATCCACGATTATGGTGTGTAGACATTAAGACAACCCAGGTATTGATTTACAGATCATATGCACTAAACGCAACAGGTACAGCACCAATGGAATAAAAGAATTTAACAGTAATTTTACAGAATTAACAATCAAATGATTAACAATGCTTTACTGTTATACAATTAAAGATACAAGGCAAATGGGGAACACAAGAAGAAAAACTTGAAACCTTAAACTATATGATATGAGAAAGAAGAGAAATGGTAAATCCTATTGGTGAACAGAAGGATATTTATATAATTAGATAAAGGTAAAAGAAAAAACTGATGAGAAATAGAGATAAAAGAGAATAAAGAAATTATATGGGGAGTAAAAATAAGTGAGAAAATTAAAGTATGAAAATTAAGAGAGGGAAGAGGAAAAAAACAAACAAGAAATTAAGAGAGAGAGAGAGAGAGAGAGAGATTAGAAGCAAGGAAGGACAAACAAAAATTCCCCTACCTCCAATAAATTGGTGAAGGAGGCAAAGAAAGAAGGAAAAAAAAGAACAAAAAATAAAAAAAAAATCTAAAGAACAACACATACAAAAACAACAAAAAACAAAACAAACAGAAACAAAAAGCCAAAACCAAAACCAAAACCAAAAGACACAAGAAAAACAACATATATATACACAAAAAAAGAAATTTCTCTGTGATTCTGAATGTGTGGTTTTCTTCTGGGATCTACAATTCTCGGACAGCCTCCAAGTCAAGATGAGTCCCTGCTAATGCTGGCAGATAAAGAAGGCAGTCAGACCCCAGATCCATGCTTGATGCAAGCACCAGCAGGCAGTGGGATTAGGGTCAGGATGTCAATGATGGGACTCTCAAATCCAGAACAATTCAGGATGAGACTGGCCCCTGGCCATGGGGGTGGGGCCTGTGTCCTTCAGTTTAAACTTCTCAGGGGGCCTCTTTCCTGCCTTACTTCAGCTCTTTGACCATGACTGGCTGCCTACTGTGGCTATCTCTTACCCAGTCACTGTGGGCATGTGATTGGGTAAAAGAATATAATGCTGAGAGTCCTGAGTGGAAGCTGTTCTGTGGTTGCTCTGGGTTCTAGGTTAAAACAGTCAGTCAATCCTTCTCCAGAATGACATCCAACCAAACGCTCTCTCTAGGGAATATGTGTGAGTGCTTAGACTAGCGTCACTCACCAGGTCTTGTGTGTCAAAGGACTCTCAGTGGGAGTAAAAACCTGAGCTCTCCCTGCAGCTCACAGCACCTGCTGATCCATTAGACTACTGCATTTTTCCTGAAGCCCTCTGGAGTCCCCAGCTTGTGCTTTGTCCCTGTAAATTTGGTTACCCTTCTCCAGGAGCTAGGAGCCAGGAATCATGAGCAGGGAGAAAAAGTGCAGAGTACCTTTTCCCTTCTCTTCAATTTCTCTGTAGGTTTAATTTTCCTGTCAGCTCCTTCCTGGTTTCTGGGGAGCTACTTCTATTTTTCTCTTCCCCAAATTGTTATTTTCCAATGTATGGATTCTAAATCTCAGAGAGCCTGAGTTGTTGTTCGCCACTCTGCCATTTTCCCAGAAGTTCCAATGCTACTAGCTATTTTGAAATATTCAGTTAATTACTGTCAACTGCAATTATTCTATTGTGTTATAGAATATTAGAAGTTATTCTTCCAGGCTAGCTGTACTCCTACATCCATTAAGCATGATCTCTCCATTTTAATTTATTTTTAACTTTAAGATTTTGTGGGGATTTCTGCACAGTGACTGTACTTTATTTCTAATATACATTTATATATCTATATTCATTTAGAGATGGATATACACATTTGTTCATGAAATCTAACCTGTTTCTACAGTAAAAGTACAAAGAAAAGTCAAAATGGACCACGAGCTTGGCTGTGAATATTTAGGATACCTACTTTAGTTTCTCATTTCTCTTTATCCCATAGGTTTGTTTTTTATGTGAAAATTCTGTAATAGGTTGGTATCCATTCTATCATCCCTAAAGGATGGTTAAACATAGAATATTTAACTTCTCATGAAACGACTCAGGATGTTGCAAGTTGAGAGAGGTTAATAACATGATACAATCTAAAGAATCCTGGGTGCTTCATAGTCAAAAACAACTACTGACCACAGTAACAGTAGGCGGACACTGAGTGAGGCTCTCAATAAAGAAAGAACAAGCCAGGTGTGGTGGTGCACACCTGCAATCCCAGCACTTGGGAGGCTGAGGCAGGAAGATCATTGTGAGTTCGAGAATTGCCTGGACTACAAAGTGAGCTCAAGGCCAGCCTGAACTGCATAGTGAGATCCTGTTTCAAAAACTAGGGCTGGGGAAGTAGCTCAGTGGTTTCAGGGCCTGGCTGGCAGGAGCAAGGTTGTGAGTTCAATCGCCGGTACAAATAAAGAAAGGAAGGAAGGAAGGAAGGAAGGAAGGAAGGAAGGAAGGAAGGAAGGACACATATTAGCTTCAGAAATTGTGACTTGTAGTTGTAATTATAGAAGTCTGTATTCTAAATCTTGATTTTGGTAGTAAGAAGTCCTTTTCTGGGCACACTGCCATTTTTCCACCAGGTTCCATATCCTGGTGAGCATAAGAGAAGTTGCTTACAACAGAATAGAAGTCTTAATCATCAGCGTTTGAAACTTACTGAACTTAGTAACAATTCAAACCAATTGGCCCATTAGATCCCCTTTAGGACCAGAGGGAGTACTATAAAATTAAGTTTGTAGTAGGGAATTATCTTGAAAAGGTCGTCATTTTTTCTCTCACAGAAAAACACTGGCTTCTATTTCATTTTAACCACTAGCCAATTACTTTTGACAGATGCAGGAATGCAAGAACACACAGAAACTACAGTCAGGTATTTCCCTGAGCCTAAGGCCAAGACCAGCTTACCTGAGAAGAACCAGTTTCTGTGATACCCACCCAATCTGCGGGTGAACATCAAGACAGTACTAGTGGGACATACTGCAGGGCGGACACCAGAAGACAGTAACTTCCACAGCTGCCCAAGACCCTTATGATACATATACAAATATACTTAGATTTCAAGTTCCATGATTCTTTTCCTCTTTTGGTCCATTTGACTGATGATTCTATAAGATATTCTTTATTATGTCAATATGCTTCAGATTTTACTATTTCTTTTTTGATTCTTTGGTTATCCTACATATTATCAGGTTGTTCTTGTATATTGTTTCCTCTTTTTTTCATTAGAGCCCTTAATATACTAGCCACAGTTGTTCTAAATGTCCAGCCTGATAATTCCAAAACTTCTCCCATGTGTGATTCTGGTTCTAATGGCTGGTTCTAATCTCTTCAAACTGTGTTGTCTTTAGTATGGCTAATAATTTTGTATTGAAAGTGGAAATGGTGTACTGGATAAAAGGTACCTACTTCTGGCTCTGGAGCTGGTTTCTGTTCTCCTGGGCTTCTACTAAGTTATGATTCTCTACATCATACTGTTGCTCTGATTTTGGGGGCTTCCAAGAGAAAGGATCTAAGAAGAGTTATTCATTTTCAGTCTGTTCAGCTTTTTCCTTGTAAGCATGGGGGTGACAAAAATCAAGCAATAACAAATGCTGGAGGGGCTGTGGGGAAAAAGAAACCCTTCTCCACTGCTGCTGGGAATGCAGACTGGTGCAACCACTGTGGAAGTCAGTGTGGAGATTCCTCAAAAAACTAGGATTGGCGGTCCCATTCAACCCAGCTATTCCCCTTCTGGGTATCTTCTCAAAAGAATTGAAAACATCATACCACAGTGACATATGTACACCCATGTTTATAATAACCAGATCTCGGAAACAATCTAAATGCCCATCAATTGAGGAATGGATACAAAAGATGTGGTATTTTTATACAATGCAGTACTGCTCAGCCATAAAAGAAAAAATGGACACTTTTATAGGTAAATGGATACAACTTGAGAACATACTCACTAGCAAAATAAAAAAGACACATGTGTAAACATCATACTATTTCATTAGTGTGACAAGCTGAAAGAAAAAACATATGTATACATGTATGCATATGTATATAAAAAGTAGTTAAGATAGTTATACTACTGATTTCTCTGAGTTTGCTAAAGAGAAGGATTTGTGCTGGTATTGTTCAGACAATTGAATATAGATGTCTTGAACTCTGGGTGAATCATTTGGGGATGACAATGTACAATGTATGTAGCATTGCTGCCCCTTGATTGACGTGTTTTGAAATTTTGTTGTAGTTTTCTTCTTCTTTTCTTTTTATCCTTGAATAAAATGGATTTGAAAAAAAATGGGGGTGACAATTCTCAATCTCTTTGTGTGCTAGAGCAGACACCAGAAGTCCCCTACACTTAGATTCTTAAGGAAAAGAAAATTTGCTACCAAAAGGGTTTATCATGAAAATAAGCAGGTTATACAGCCAAATGATGAGGGGGCTAAGACTTCTCATGAGCTTACAACTATGAAATTCTTCATGACAAGAGACAGATTCAATATCGATACTAAAGTAGGCAAAAAGTGAAATTATTCCTTTTTTGCTTATCCTTTTATTCCAAACACTTTTTGAAGAATGAATGATGTTTCATACTCCCCATTACATGAAAGTCCATTTCAGTGAGCACAAAGAACCTGCAAGTCCACACAAATGACAGGTCTGGAAGTGAGGGCTGAGAATCTACACATGGTCCAACGTGCAAGTGATGACACTGAAATCCAGAGGCCAGTGGCTGGGAACAGAAGTTAGTGAAGTGATGCAAGGTAGCAGTATTTTCTTGTATTCCTGCTCTGGGACACGTGAGGGAAATTGAGGAAAGCCCTCCCATAGCCTGAAGTCAGCCTTATGAGAATGGGGATAGAGAAAGAAGCTGAAGGTGTAGAAGCCAAGTGAGGGAGTCATGTGGTTGTGGAGAGTGATGAGGTTTGCCGGCCATTTTCTGAACTTGAGACTGTGTCATCAAGCTTCTTAAAAGCTCGCTGACCCGATGGATTTGCCTCAGGAAAGAACTGCACAGGGCAGGGCTTGTCCACAGACTCAGCCATAGCATAGCATAGCAGCAGGAATGCATGAGGCTCAACAGATGGCAGTGGTCAGGTTCACCCAGCCATCTGCCACCCATGCTGCCCTGCCCAGCTTCCTGGAGCTGTTATAACAAAAAGACCACAAACTGGGAGGCTTGAAACAACAGATATGTATTCTCTCACAGTTCTAGAAACTGGAAGTCAAAAATCAAGATGTTATGAGAGCCACATCCCTGTGATAGCTCTAGGAGAGAGTATTTCCTTGCCTCCTGCTGCTTCCGGTTGTCCCAGGTATTGCGTAGATTATGTTTGCATTACTCCAATTTCTGCTTCTGTCTTTACCTGGCTTCTCCTCTGTGTTTGGGTCTTTTTATCTGTCTCTTATGAAAACATTTGTCTCTCACTCCTTGGTAATCAAGGGTGATCTCATCTCAAGATTCTCAACATAACCTACAAGGACTCTCTTTTTCCATGTAAGGATTCAGATGTGCGTGTATATTTTGGGGGATATCATTCACTATAGGACGTGGTTTAAGTCTCCTAACAGCAGAGATTTAAGACTTGTAAATCACAAGATGCAACCCTGGTTACATGATGAGCTGGCTCTTCATTCCAAAACAGCAAAAACTATATGAAGCATCCAGAGGGGAGCCGATTTCACAGACTAGGTCAGAGTGTACCTGCAAATAATTCTTTACCATTCCTTCCATGCAACAGAGGAGAAAATAGCAAAGGAAGCTGAGTTCTGCCATGGAATACTCCATGGCCAACCATCCTAAGGACTCCAGAATGCTTTGCCTTAGCTTCTGGCATGCTATGAAGATTAAAGATTTAATTAACTTTTCACTCACCAGCACATTCACGGTACAACTCATGCGATTCTCTTTATTCTCGTCATGCATGATGGTTCTGTAGTCCAACAGCCTCTCCATCAGACGCACGACAAGTTTCACAAAAGTCTCCCCTGTTTTGGCGAGGTATTTATGCTTCCTGCAGTGCTCCAGGAGTCTGAAAAATAATTATGCACACCTTGTTAATCACACTCAGAAACAGAAACTTGATGGAGGTGTAATTTCAAATATTTTCCATTATTAACACATTTTAATTATTTCTGGGCTACAAAGTTCATTGTAGTCTAATTACAGTCTCTCTGTCTCTATTCTGATATAAATCCCACTGCTAATCAACACTTACATTTTATCAAATAACACTTTGTACTGTTCATCTCCTCTGCCTCCTTCCACTTCATGATCCAACTTGGTGATGATCTCATTTTCAAACTATAATTAAACAGAGGAAGCATAAATAATCAGCATGGCGGATATTTCATTTTATGACTTGAGCATCAATAGTATATAAATCAGCAGGATCATCATCAAACAGTTACCCTCTGCCTTTGAAGCCTGATTTCATTTAAGAGGTGCCATCCCTGGGCCCCTGGAGTTTTCTGATGATACCTAGCCACAGGGGGATCCTTCATTTCCTTTCCTGGTAAATGGAGTCTGAATATGCATATTCTGGTAGTGGAAATAAGAACCAGAGAATGACAGACAAGGAAACTGTAGGGAAAATAATCAAGGAGTAACATGAAAAACATTGTCACAAACTTCATCTCCAGAACAAGTAACATCTGAAATAGCACATTGTTTCCTGGGATGGAACAGATGGCAATTTACTTGCCAGCAAGGAATTCTCATCAATCTGAAAACATCTATGGGGCCACTTCACTGCCATTCTGTGATGGATCCCAGTGAAGTATCTAACTCAGGTTAAAAAAAATATATAAAAAGCAAGAGGGGCTAAGTCCCTAAAGACAGACCAGCAGCCACCTCAAGAGGGTCCATCTCCAGGTATGTTCTCTACTCGTAAAATAGTCTGATGAGATTTTCTGAACATCAGTGTGGGAAAGGGTCCTCAGAACTGATTGAAAGTCTCCATATTTCCTACTTTAAAAAAAAAAAAAAAGCCTGAATTTTACAGGCTTGGCTTGGGGATTTCAAATCGCTAAGATGTTTTCAAGGGCCAGATGGGACTGGAAATAACTACCACAATAATATTCATGCTTTCTCCATCCCTTTCCCTGACAGGAGATTTCTTAGTTAAGTGACCACAGAAGTCACAGAGGGACCTGTGATCACGCATGGA
The DNA here is from genome assembly GCA_004363535.1 of Dasyprocta punctata. Taxonomy (NCBI): domain Eukaryota; kingdom Metazoa; phylum Chordata; class Mammalia; order Rodentia; family Dasyproctidae; genus Dasyprocta; species Dasyprocta punctata. The sequence goes on from RJWM01001121.1 coordinate 140,902, forward strand.
GGTGTGTTGTAGGAATAAGGGGCCATGAGAGCATTACTTTCTACATGGATATAGATATTCAAACTCTAGCAGAAAGAAGGTGGGATAGGCAAGAATTGAGGAAAATAATAACTGAATTCAGGGTTCAGAAAGTAAGCATACTATGATATATATGGAAAGGTCTCTAGGACCCCTTTAAGAAACATGTTCAATCATCTGCTTCTTGGGCAACCATCTCCAAGCTCCCCACTTCATTAGGATCCCACCAGAATTTAAGCTGAGTAAGAGCAAATACTTCTCCCATGGTTATTGCTATATCCATAGGAACTAGAACCGTGCCTGAGGTAGGTACTCTAACAGAATGAGTGTGTGCAATACACATAAATTAGTAGATAAAGTGGGCCATATATTAGATGGAGCTGGGGGAATTTAATATGCCAGCATAGTAGCCAATGGGTTGCTGAAACACAACCTTCTCTCTGAGCCTCAGCAAACCAAGTAGTAAACAGCGTTTCAGAGAGTGACAGACACCCTGGGCTCCAGTCACTGAGCTGGAGACTTGGGGTGCTTTGGCTGCAGTGGCAGCTGGTTGTCACCCCTTGAGAAGCAGAAAGCAAGACCCAGAAAGAGGCCTTCCTGCTGGCACAGACCTTTCTGTCTCCCATCAGGACACGCCACCTAAAGCCATGATTTATCCTGCTGTGGATGAAAGCAAAGCTTAGAGCAGGGCTGGAGCGGCGCATTGGCTGTTGCATGTCACCAAGGACACAGCAACCTCACAGCAGCCCAGACCTTTGTTAATCTCCTTAATTCCCTTTCTGATCTTCTCATGGTATCCTTCCCACATAAACACCTCTCTTTTATTCTATTTGGCCTAAGAAGCTCAGGGATTTTAGGAACATAGAGAGAAGCTTCCATGAAAATCAGTACAATGATTTGCACCCAGCCCCTTCAACTGCAGCTTCAAAATAATAACTTTTCCTATAAAACAGCAATCTTCTGATAGGAACCCACTATTACTCTTCTTTTTACAGAAAAAAGTTCTGTAAGAGGTCATCCTGTTTGGAACCTAACACAAGGGAGATTACCTGCAACTAACCCTAAAGATGGCATTTCGAGGGAGCCCTATCTTCCAAGTGGTATCATGATCAGGATGCCAGAGACTAAATGATAAATACTGGTGTTTCAGAATAAATAACTGAGCCAGGTGTGGTGGCGCACTCCTGAAATCCCAGCACTCGAGAGGCTGAGGCAGGAGAATCGTTTGCAAATTCGAGACCAGCCCAGGCTACAAAATGAGTCCAAGGCCAGCCTGAACTGCATAGTGAGACCCTGTCTCAAAAGACCAAAAAAAAAAAAAAAAAAAGAATTGACATATAAAGTAAGACTAATTTTAACTAAACATTATGGTTCAATTCTACATGTGTTAAATGAGTACTTACAACTGGGAAGATATAGAGAATACAGATAAACATGCCTTATTCTAACATGGGCAAGCACTTGAAGTCATCTAAAATTACTCATCACTAGTCAATCACAAGGTTTGAACATTGAGTCTACTTTGTGCAAATGGCATGTTACTTCTGCTTCTATGAAAATCTTGCTGTCACAAACACAGGTGATGAGGAAGCTCCAGCTCCTTAAGTATGCTGCTTATCAAATTTTGACTGATGAACTTAATGTTTTCTAAAAAGAGTGGATGAATGATAAGTATGTAAGAACACAGCTGATTCTAATTTTACTAACCTCTAGTCTAAACTAAGTAATTTGCACAAACACCTGGCAACTCTATTCTGTTTATCAGCAATGGTTCAATACCAGAGATCAGCAGCCAGCCAAATTCCAGGGTCTTTGTTAATTTTTACAGAACATACTAGAATCACGTGGCTAGTTGGTATGAACTATTATCATAATCAGAATTAAATGATCCTGTCCAAACAAATTGGAGGTAGCTCACCTTCTGAGAGAGCAAAGTTGTTTTTATAAAAATCATGTTTATTATGTTACTTGTAAGTGCAAGCTATCTGGTGATTTGCAGTAGGGTTCTGTGTGGCTTGGATAAAAATTAGCAAGAGTTTACTGTGCTTCTCAAAGGTGGCAGTCTCACTCATATAATGAATAAAATCATTATATTTTCTTCTCTTTTCTAAATCACTAGTTTCTACAAAAATATTCACAATGTGTGCAACTTAAAATATTGAGCAGAGTACCTCTAAGTATCTGATACCAGAGGTTCTCTAATCATATGAAAATACTATGTAAATGAGATCTGGGGCTGAGCATGGTGGCACTCAAGAAGCTCTGCCATGAGTTTGAGGCTAGCCTGTGGTACAGTGAACCCTCAAATTACAACTGGCCTCACATACAAATAACTTGGGGTACAACCAGAATTTTAGGATTAACTTAATGACCAAAGTCTTGAGTTACGACCTGAATGTCAGCCACTTCTGCTCTTGTAAATAAATACTCACAATGCCAGGAAATCATACATAAGTGTACATGTCAGTATGAGCTCAGATGTGCATGTTTGTGGATGTGATTTTGCTATGATTACTGCTATCAAAATGGCCCCCAAAATACTAGAAAAGAAGCTAAGAAGGGAAGGTAAAGAAAGCAATCACAATCAAGAAGAAATTGTGGTGAAATACGAGAGTAGTGTTCCTGTGACTGATCTTGCTGATACATACAGCATGTCAAAATACAGTCTCTCGACAATGTTATAGAGAAAAGATTTGTATAAGGAAGCTAGTGTTGCTAAAGGTGTTATTCAAGTTAGTAAGTTATAATCAACAGTGTTAGATGAGGTAGAAAGCTGGTTAGCGTGGATAAATGAAAGGCAGACGGTAGGTTACAGCCTATGAGTTTGTAATTTGTGAAAAAACTAGGGCTATAAATGCAGACTTTATAAAAGACAATCCAACAGTGAGTGATAATGGTGAAACATTTCATGCCAGAAAGGGGTGGTTTCACAATTTTAAAGCAAGAACTGGGGTTCACAGCATATCTATGCATGGTGAAGCAGCTAGTGCTGATAAAAGGGCTGCGGAAATTACATAAATCACTTTGAAATAGTGACACAGAGAAATGGCTTTTGCTCTCATCGAATTTTCAACTGGGATGAAACTAGCAACTTCTGGAAGAAAATGCCCAGAAGAACATACATTTCCCAGGAAGAAAAGAAAATGCCAGGCCACAAAGCTATGAAAGATTGGCTAACCTTACTGCTATGTGCCAATGTGAGTGGTGCTAAAGCCTTGCTTGGTTTATCACTCTGAGACCCAAGAATGTTCAGAAAACATAAAGTCATTAAGAACAGGATAGAGTCATGTGGAGACCTAACGCAAAAGCCTGGGTCACAAGAGTACTTTTTCTTGAGTAGACTGGGGAGGCCTTCTGTCCTACTGTTAAGAAATATCTAGAGGACAAAGGTTTACCACTGAAGGGTCTCCTCACTATGGACATTGCTCCTGCTCACCCACAAGATTTGGAAGATGAATTGGCTGAAGAATTCCATGGCTCTAAGCCAAGTTCTTCCTGCCTAATACAACTCCTCTGCTACAGCCTATGGACTAGCAGGTTATAGCTAACTTTAAGAAGCTATCCACCAAGGAATTGTTTCTGAAGTGCTTCCAGATGGTCTAAGACACAGATTTAACCCTTAAAAGAGTTCTGGAAGGAACATTAAATCATTCTTTCCTGTGTGGGGTTAATTGAAAAATTCTAGGCCAGTGTCTCTCTAAGGATGCGGAGACTTGCCTAGAAGAAAGTGTACCCTCAAATTATACAGGAGAGTGACTTTAAAGGCTATGTAGAGAGCAGCCCAAGTCTTCAATTGACCCTGTGGTTGATGACACTGTCACTATAGCAGAGTCCATAGGCTTGCAGGTAAGCAGCAGAGGAACTGGTGGAAGAACACTCAAAGGAACTGTCTATAGAAGAACTGCAGCAACTTCTCACTGAGCAAGAGAGAATGGCAGTTGAGAAGCTTTCTGAAGAGGAGTGGGAGTATCAACAATCAGTGTGGCAAAGTTCTTCTGAAATAAAGGAAATCCTAAAAAAATGAACAGAGACACAAACATTTGTAAAAAAGACCCACCCAGACAGAAAAAGCCAATTCACTTGCTTAATGACAATTGTCATGTCACACTACAGAACAGTGTTACCAAAAATACAGAAATAGACAACCTTAGATCACTTTTGAGTTCTGAAAGCATTGAGACCTAGTGAGCCAAAAGCAAGTCCTAGTGGGTTACAGACTCTCCCAAGGAAAGCAAGGACACCAATTAGCCAGATTCCTGGTGTTCTTATAGAAGAGGACTCTCCTTCCAAACAATAACCACCTTCTATTTCATCCTCTCTTCCTGCAAGCCTCCCTTCCTGCCAGCTTGAACGGTGAAATTGTTATTTCTGCTAAACTAGGCACATTTTATAACTTCTTGGTGAATACACTAGAAAACTTATTGGTGTTTCTAGTAAATTATGCACATTATACAACTCTTTTTTATTATGAAAAGGTTAGTTACGGAGTGCTTTGGGAGGTTTGGAACACATTATTGCTATTTCCATTATTTCTCATGTGAAAAATAGTCTTGACTTACAACCAACTTGAGTTACAACCAGCCCTTGTAACAAATTGAGTTTGTAAGTCAAGGGTCCATGGCACATAGTGAGTTCAAGGCCAATCTGAACTATACAGTAAGTCCTTGTCTCAAACAAAACAAAACAAAACAAAACACACACACACACACACACACACACACAAAAACCCCAGAAACAACAACACAGAAAAAGAGTTCTAGGATAATGTTGTAGCATGATACAAAGGTTGTCAAAAATAATTCACCAATGACAAAGGGTTTAGAGGTTATCAAGAGTTGGGTAAGTTAGGAATTTTGCATGTGGTCTCTTTAACATAATAGCAAAGGGTTTCCCCAACCCTTTAAATACAAACCTTAGTAAAATGTTGCTTTTTGCCTAAAGAGCTGTTTTCTTCTGGTTTTTAGGATAAAATGCACCGAAGATTCTACAGGCAGGAATACGGCTGATGTGAGGGTGATCTGGCTGCAACATCTGTCATCCTATTGATCACCACGGTTGATCTGGCTGATCTAACTGGGTAGGAGGGTGTCTCCTTCCTCCCTCAATACTTCATGTGAGTCCTTCCCAAAGTTGCATGCTCAGTGGAACAGGATGACCACCCTCAATACAGGAAGATCACTCTTCGGTCAAGGGTATGCAAGTAGCCCTGCTAGAACTTTCAGACAAGCTCTCAAGGAATATGGTGTATGATCATTTCTATTTTACATAGTACCAACAATCAGACAATCTTTGCTTACCCTGCTTCACAATGGAACCAGGCAATCTCATGGAACCACATAATTATGCCCTTTTTTGTACGATTAGTAGGGTGAGATTAGAGGGAAAAGATGCTAGACTGCATCTAAGTGAACAACATGGCCAAAAAGATGGTTCAGAAGCAACAAGCCTGGCATTTCAGAATCCTGGGACTTTGGGCTCCCATGCTGACATCCCACAAGTTACTGATCCCCCAATCTGTCAATCAGACTTTATCCCTGTGCTCAGACACATTCTTTTTAAATGTGTATTGCTTTCTTCTTGCTTAACCACTCTGTAAACTTAATTACATACTTAATTAATCTCTGGCACTCCATCCCACATTCTAAAACCTCCACATTCTCCTATATCTACCGAACAGCAAGCTTCTTGACATTAAAGCTTTTGTGAAAGTCACAAGAGCCTGGAGATCCCACAGCCACACACTTTGAACAGGTTATCTGGGTGACTGCTGCCTAGATGTGACATCTCACCAACACCTGAGGCAAGTGCAGATGCTCCCTAACTCTGCATCACACAGACCAAGGAGTGACTTTTGGGCTTCATGAAGTAAGTCTGGTTTAATTTGTATAAAGGAAATTATGGGAGCTTGGGTATGTTTTTTGCTGGAAGACTTTTAAAAATAGAATTCAATGTAATGAAAATTCCTAGAGTCAAGAGTATTGGGTTCTGTGATCTCTCAGACCACTTTTGGGTCTGAACTCAATAAATAAAAGCCTAATTCTTCTGCCATGTCTCCTTCTGAAGCACCCAAAGCAATAAAATCAAGCATTATTTTCAAATGGAAAGCACAAATGAACAAAACCAACAAATAAAAATCCCAAATGAATTGGAAAATACACGAGATGAAATTGCCACCAAATTTATGCACATTCATATTACAGACCAAAATATATTAGCTTTTCCACCAAGTGGCAGAAGCTGCCTACATCCACTGGGTTATTCAATTATTTGCTTAAGGTTACCAGCCTGGGCAGTAGGAATAGATTATTCAAACAAGAATTTGGAAACACTGATGACACAAAGATTACTCATGTTCTAATATTGTTACAGCTAAATGGGAATTTCTGGAAGTTGTGGAGCAATTTACTGAGCCTCACAAAGATGACATAAAATAGCTCCATGATTGAAAATATTATTTTGCTGTGCAGCCTTTTCCATTCCATTGTTATTAATGGTATATGGTCTCACATGGTCATTTGCTACAATTCTCAGCTGTTATTTCTGTATTTTCCAAAGGCATAACAAATGGAATTCTTTAAGAAGATTCCAGGAAAGAATTTAAAGCATGCCTTTGTGTATGAAGCAAAATCCAGTGCAAGGTTGAGAGTTTCAGTTATCCATCTGGAAGGCAGCATTCTAGTGAGATGGAGGAGAGGTCAGTGGAAGGCTAGGTGAGGCCTCATCCCATTACCTTGGTGAGGCATGTCTAGGTAGATGATAAAAGGGGCTCAAAGATGTGGCACCTCCCCACTTCTCCCACACTACTGTGCCATATTCTGAAATCTTCACAAATAGAATATTCTTTCTTTTTTTAATGCAGATTTCCTAAGATCCTCAGGTTGACTATAAATGTGCTACTCTGTGATTAGCGGGGAGCAGAACAAGGGCAGGTGTAAATGAGCACAGCTGCAGGACTGGCTTGAGGAAGTGATGTGTTACAATGGAAGGGAGCAGAGAATGTGTTTTCGAGGATTAAGAGAGATGAAAGTACTTGCCAGGAATAACATAGGAGGGTGGGTGGGGCATCCTGATCTTAGGGGTTTCTTAAAAAGGGCTGGAAGACCCAGGATGGTGAAAGGTCACTGAAATCCTGGAAGCACTCTGAAGAGATGAAAGAAAAAAGACATGAAATGTACTCCTGAGTGCAGACTCACACAGATAGGACAGAGAAATGGCAAGGGGGTACCAGGTGATGCAGAGGTCTGGCCAGAGTCCCTTGGTCCAATGGCAGCTACTAGGGCAATAAGGGGCCACTTTAGAGCACAGTCAGAGAGGACAGCAAGCTGAGGTTCCGGCATGTATTCCTGTCACCCTGCTGCATTCAGTACCCACAGCACAGGTCTAAGGAGGTGAAGGAAACTCTCCAGGCAGCAGTCCCTTGTCACTGCAGAGTAGGGCTAGGATGGGACAACACTGTACAGTAGGGAAGGGATGGGACAGTGGGGGAATGGGACACAGCCAGTCCCATCACAGGACAGTTACACAAGCATCCAGGGTGTCATAATGTCTTCCTTTCAACAAATGATAGGTTTGCTATAGCTGTGAACACCAGTCTTCAAAGAAGCATATTATTTTGTAGGAAGGAGGGATTTCTGGAAGAATCTGAAGTTACTGTGTAAACACTGGGGCCTCCTACCTCATGTTTCTGCCTAGTTTATGCTCCTCCACATTGTATCTCCACACAGGGACTCTTAGTCTACAGCTATTTGAAGGACTTACTCCCATCTGTGAGGACCTGCTCAGAGGAGAGGCAGTCAAGCTGATCTAAGGCACTGACTGCAGCCCTGGACACAAGAAGGACATGCTTCTGAATGATGACTCTATGCCACTTTATCCCACTGCCAAGAGAGCCCTGCAATGGTGGAACACAGTTTAATCTTGAGCAAAACAGCAGATTTCCCCCCTGGATCCAGCAGATCCCCTACCCACTGCAGTTACAGGGACACCATTCATATTTCACAAATAGTAGAATAGTAACGGCTCCACCCCAAAAGACAGTGACCTTTGAAAGAACAAGCGACATTATATGTTCAAAACACTGAAGTTTTATAAAAGCAAAAAACTCTAGTATCTTTCCTGCATTCTATTAGATTTACACATCTGCTACAAAAGCAGATGCAACTGAAGCCCTTGTTGATGTGACTAATAAGGTTAGATAATTGAATTTTTGGTGGATTAGTTAAACAGCAGCTGACGATCCCCATCCCAGAAGTTCTAGGATGGAAAGGCAGGCGGGACTCACTGTGTGCTCGTGTGCAGTACACATGCCCAGCCAGAACATTGTCACAGAGATCTCCTAAAAGGGATAGGAGCTGTGCCTCCAGCATTAGAAAACCAGCTCATAGTGGATGAATTGGAGTGCACAGAGAAATGAGTTAGAAAAGACAGAAAGTCAGTTAGGAGACAAATGCTGTGGTCTAGGGGAGACCTGGCATTGAGTATAATGCTGTAGAGAAGTGCACGATGCTGGAGATGAGACAGAGGAAACAGTAGTGAGTCTTCTCATCTGACTGTCTTGAAGACCAAAGGGCCAGGCCAGTGTAACTCGCACCCAGAAAAACCAAGTGCCAAGGAGAATTGCTAAAAAGTGGGTGAAGGGGAAGGTGCAGGTTTGAGAAAGATGAACAACTGGAGTCCCAGGAGGTAGAGGTAGGCTAACCCAACACAAGGATGACTGATCTTTTCCCAATTCACAGGAACAGATTAACAGAAAAGACATCTGCTATAGCTTGAATTCTGAGTATCTCTCAAGGGTCCATGTGTTACAAATGCGATCCCCAGGTTGGTACTTTTGGGAGAAGGCAGACACTGTACAGGAGGGTACAGTGAGGGTCTTGAGGTCACTGGAGGAGTATCCTTGAAGGGAATAGTGGGACTCCAGCCCCTGCTCACTGTCTTTCCTTCCTGACCATGGAATGGATTTTACTCTGTTATAGGCCCCTGCCAATGTTGATAAATGCCCCCAAACAACAGGGTCATGGGATAATGGACTGAAACTTCCCAAACTGTGAGCCAAAATGAACCTTTTGTTTTTCTAAGTTGATTATCTCAGGTGTTTGTCATAGTGATCAAAAGCTAATGCAGATTTTTAGAAGTAAGTTTTAGCTTTTATGTTTTCCTTTAAAAGAACTTTTGCAGCTTGCTGCCTCTTGTCTGCAGTGGTGTAAGCAAGTGACAACACAACTGGGCAAAGAGTTAATGGCTGTTAGCACCACGGGGCAGACCTGCATCTTCATTTGTACTTTAAGTCACCTACATTCAAACAAGACATTTCTTGTTTGTTTTCTGAGATGAGGCTTTACTATATGGCTCAGGCTGACTTTGAACTCACAATCTTCCTGCCCCTGCCTCCCAAGTAGGTGGGATTATAGAGATATGTCACTATGTCTGGCTACAAGTCATTTTATGCTAGTGAAATTGATGTATTTTATGAGATGAATTCAATGTGCATATCTGCTTCATGGTATTATTCAAAGAGTTTGATTTTCTGGAAAGTCACTAGACAGATGGTAAAGCCCATATCAGGGCCACTGTTTAGAATGAAGGCAAAACTTTGGTGGCTAGTGTTAACTTGGTACCATTTACCAGCAAATCCAGGGTAAACTGGAGAATACGAAGCATTTCCTCAAGATCGTGGTAAGATAAAGCTATAGTACGGTGGTGGTGAACCTATGTTATGTGTGTCGCGGTGAGCTGTTAGTGTCATTGAGAGCTCTATTATTGTGTTTTTCTTTTAATGTATGAGTTATTCTTTCTAAACTAAAACCTCAGTATTCAGGTTTAGTTATTCAGGTTTAATGTTGGCATTTTGTGATAAATAAGTGGGTTCCAAGTTGCAGTTTGGTCACTTGGTCTCTAAAAGTTTCGCCACAGTTTATCGATGACACAGAATGAGAGAAACAGAAGGAACAATTCACAATCTGACTTGTCATTCATCTTCATTCCACCTACTCTTGACCTTTACTTTGACCCACTGATGAATAGTATAATATTTTAGAGGCTTTTGATCTTAGTTTTCTAGGTTAATGACATTTATCTATATAAATGTATTTTTCCCTTTTGCCTGATTCTTTAATTTAATAGTTTCCACAAAGTCTGTCTTTGGGCTTGATTTATAGAAAATTCAAAAAGTCAGACAAATTTTCTACCTAGGAAAAAAGTATTTCAGATTATAATTTGTAGCTTTACTTCGTTGGCAGTGAAATTGGGACCATAATGTAAAGCCGACAGCAATAAAGATGGGGTCAAATCTCACAGGAGGAATGTCAAACATTTTGGCAACAATGTCAAAAGATACAAAATCATTTTCAATCAATAACTGCATCCCTGAGAATGTATACTAGAAAATTTTAAAAATGAATTCAAGCTATATGCATGAATGAATTCGCTGTACACTCACTTACTCATACAAGTGAAAATCTGCAAACAACCTAAATGTCCAGCCACAGGGAGGTGATAAGTAAAAAACAGCCTGCTTTATGAAATGCTATGCCCTCATTAAAATCACTGATACTCCCTTGTAATCAAGGAAGATGTCTTTGGTATACTGTCAAACAGAAAGAACATAAAAAAATCTAGATATGTTTACAATAGCATACACGTGTGAAGGCTGATAGTGAGCCACAGAAACATACTCTTCACTTTCTAAATGTATTCTCTTTAATTTTATTTAAACAATGAGACTTTCCTCCCCCATGTGAAGACAAAAAGAGAGAACTAGAAGAAGAAAGGGAAAAAGGAAGGAAGAAAGGGAAGAACATAGGCAAGAAGAAGTGCTAATACCACTCATCCCTCCCCAGCTGGCATTAAATTGGGGAAATAAAATCAAGCCTTCTCTATGATCCAGCAGTGGCTTAATATCAAAATAAAAACCACCAGTCACTTTATAAAAGCCTCCTGCAGGATTAAAGTGCAAAAACAATGACATCTTGGCTATGTACTACGACAAAATCCAGTAGATTTTAGAGTACACCCTGTGTGGGTCAACTCTGTTCAAGCTTAATGTATCAACGCCCTCCCCTAGGCTTCAGGGGTCAACTCCACAGGGAAGGTCATGGCCAGGCTTGTGTGAAGTGCTGGGCCAATGCTTCCGTAGATGCTGGGAACATACTCTGCATGGTGGTCCCTGTGTAGCTCAGAGACCTACATCAAGGTCAGTACTCTGGTCTTGCAACAGAGTCACAAAAACTGAGAGATGTCATTTATGCTCAGGTACTATGTTAAGAGTGTTCTAGGTCTGACTGTTTAAGCAGATTCTATTTCATGCCAAGGTTAGAACCCTGACTTAATGGACATTAAGATATTGAGTGATTCAACACCAAGGTAGCACCTGAGAACCAAAGATACTACCTGATCTGGGGATTAGAACTCAAACTCTGCTCACAGAATAGAGATTCTTTTAACTCTGTGTCTTTCTTTTCTATCCTAGGAAATAGAAAAATGGTTCCTTGTGGATGCTGCCTTTGTGCAATGATGGTGAAGACTGACTAATGAAACTCTATAAATTACTCAAAACTCCCTGAAATGATAAAATACAAAGGTGGATAAGGAAAATCCACCTTTTAAGTGTTACATACCTCTAACATTATACCATTTTAATTGATCAGCTTTGATTTCCTTTTAATACAGGAATTTCTTCTCAAAATCCATGTAAACTGTTCAGTATAGTCACTTATACATGAATTGCTGTATTTTTAATAGATTGCTTTCAATTTAGAGAGCCCCTACCTCTTGAGTTCTTCTCATATCTCTACAAAGCACCATGGCCAAATCTTGAGTACGTACAAGGGTGTGTGTGCGTGTGTGCACGCACCAGCGCATGTGTGTGCACAAGTGGGTATATTTGTAGTAAACCAAGAATACAAAAACACTATACTTATTTTTATGGGATACAGGAAGGAGATTTTGTTACTTCTAGAGCACAAGTTACTCAGATATTGTACTTCACATGATTACAATATGTGTTAGCTGAATACTTTGTATGCACTGAGAGGAATTTTCATTTGTTCCATTGCACAGATAAAAGATCCAGGCACATACTTAAAAAATTAAATGCAGACTTTAGATTTCAAAATAACATAACTCTGAAATAAGCAACCAGGCTTCGGAAATACAATAAATAATGTTTGATTAAATTCTACATGTGCATATAACATGGAGCGGAAGGAAGAGACTTTTATTCAGGGTTCACTGTAAGTAAATTCAGATTAAACTAAATAAGCAATTGCTAAAAATTGAAAACAATCCTCCCTAAAGTTGAATAAAAAGTATGTTAACTTGTTCAGTTGGAAAAATCATAGGCTTCCACTCTCTTGAGCTGCAGAGAATGCTGTTTTCAAGTTTAACATCTTTTGCACTAGAACATCTATTTGCTTCTTTAAAAGTTTTTAGGCTGTGCGCCCTCATCTCCCCAGGCCACTAAGCACATTTGTGTCCTTACCATTTGGAAGCTTCGAGTGGAATGGAATTCACACTGCATCATATCAAAGAAGATGGGGATTGTTGCTTTGCGCAGTTCTGTCTCAGGAATTAACGTCATTTCTAAAATCGGGCCGACCATTTCTGGAATGAACTTTATCTTGTGTTGCCCTTGAAATAAAGAAATGTATTTAGAAATAAAAAAAGGATTTTAAAACAGGCTTAAACAGACAAAACAAAGCAGATCATGTGCATTTGAACAAGAGATACTAAGAATGTGCATCCAAGTCTCATCTGCAAGCAATGGTTCTGAATACTTGTAGCTTTCAGCATTAGAAGTGGATTATATTCCCCATGTTATAGGTATTAAAAAGAATCCAATATAAGGTCTATAACCATGATTTGCCTAGTACAGAAAATGAACCACCATTTGACAAGTACACAATTATATCTCATAGATTGAGGGCATGAGCAGACACCTGATATCCAGTTTTGAACTAAGCAGGGGCTGGAATCGGGACAGTCAACATCTCGCTTTGTGGACAATGACAAGGACAGGAGTCAAAACGGAGAAAGCATAGACAGTCTCTGGGGTCTTTTCTATCTCAAACATTTCATGAAGAAGAGTTTACCATCTGGTACCTTTTTAAATAAAAGAGAATAATTTCTGCAACAGAACCAAAGTACTGCCAACAGACTATGGAACTGAAAACAGGACCGATTATCTCCTTTGGCTGCTGGTTGGTAAGAAAATGCTTTATCTAAAAAATTACTCTATTAGTCTCATCTCACTTATCTTGTCAGATACAATTTTTAAAGAATTCAGGAAAATATTTCACAATAGTTTTAAAAAAAACAACACAGCTGTGAATAATAATGAGTATGATAATGTTAACTAACATGACTATCAACATACTACTACAAAACAAGCCTAGTAGAAAGCGTTATCTCATTGAGTCCCCATAACCTTGTGAGGCGGGCAACTTCTTAACATGGTCCACAGGTGAAAAAATGAGGCAGTTGCCATGGCTGCTCAGTGAGCTGTTAGGGGCAAACAGAGGAACAGGACTTGAGGTGTGTCTGCAATTCCAAAAGCCCTGCTGTGACCTCATTTTCTGAATTCTTTCCCTGTCTAGGTCACAGGACCTCTGCATGGCACTCAGGTCCTGCCCACTTCTCTGTAGTAGTAATGGTGTGAGCTTTCCACCCCACTCCTTGATGTGTCTGTTGCCATTATTAAACAGGTCACTGGCCTGTCATTTTCGCCAGCACTGGTGAGATATTACAATTTTAAAATAAATCCTCTGGAAAGTAGGCTGGCCTCTTACAACACCCAAACTTTTCTACTTTGATTGTTTTTGATGGAATTCTTGCTTTTGTGGGCCTCCAATAGTGACTCAGACACTAAGAGTCACTACTGGAAAATCTGAAGGCTGAGAACAGAGACCCAGCAGCTGGGCTGACTGAGTGGTTTACCTTCTTCCTGCTAGTTGTATATTTTGTTCCAGTGGTGTCTCACCCTGGCAGTGTTCCCCCTACCTTTTGGCTATACTGCTTCTCAATTACTCAGCTGAGGGAAAGGAGTGACCAAGGTTACCGCATGCAGAGTTTGAACCAGGGAAGGCAGAGGGAAAAAGCAGTAGCAAAGCCTCACATTCACTTCACTGCCTGGACACTGTGCCTCTGGAACTAAGCTGCTGGGGATCCCATTTCTGCACAGGGACACAATGAAACACAGAAGCAGGGCCTACTAAAGTGATCTGTTAAGATTATACCTTTTTGTCTTTGACTTCAAAAATATTCATTGATCTCCCTGTTACTCCACTATGACTAACATTATTTCCAACATGTAACAGCAGAATGCACAAGAAATTATATGCTTGAATGAATTGTGCGTGACACTTTGTTATTAACACTAGCAATTTATCTAGAGTTAACCAATCTTTTACCCAATTAGGAAACACCATAAGTTCCATGAAGAATTTGGCTTTCTTTGCAATGCAACTAATACAGATTCCCATAAAGAGAATCATTAAGCAAATTTGGCTATTATAAATAACAATACTGTAGAAAATATATAATCCTCACACACTGAATAAATTTTTATTGAATAGACAAAACACACAAAATATAACCTTTAGTAAAACATGTGAATTTAATTAAAATCTTATTCTAAACTTTTACTAAATAATTAATATTTTGACTAAGGCTGTAATAGCATGATTCTCATCACTTCCTAAAATGCTCAATGTTTCTGAAAGGCATGTAACTGCTGCAAAGCATTCTCTTGAAAATGCCATTATATTCAGTCTCACAGGTGACACTTTTGTTGTATTATACCTAAAAAATGTCAGAGCCAATGTTTCAGAAAATAGATGACAGTGACAGCAAGTTGTTCATCAACCACAATTTCGGTGTCATAAAGTTCTGTCTGTCACCATCAGTTTTTATTGTTCCACACTGGGAGGAATATAAAGCAGAAACAAGTGGTTGTAGATGCAAGGATTAGAAAAACAAAGTTACAAAAAATGATGTTTTCTTAACCCTTCTCATCAGCCTTCTCATCGTAATAGAAGAAACACTGGCCTAAAGCTGGTCTAGGGGGTTTAGACCATGACATACCTGGGGATGACACATACACAAGACAGTGATGGGTGATGGTATCTGCTGCACATCTATTTTATTTTATTTCGACATTTGCATTACAGGCTTCCCCTGAAGCACATCTACTCAAAATTAATGATGGACTTGGTTTTGGATCAATAAGGTCAAGGAGATTCCTGTAGTGTAGACACACACACACACACACACAGAGGATATACCTTTCCCTTTGAGATGAAAGAAGAGCAAGCTAATCATCAGGTTACAAGCTCACCTCTGGGCACCTTACCAGTCCCCTGGTGACTCTCCAAGTCCCTTAAGATCCATCAGGAATCTCTATTCTGCATACAGAACATGTTGCTCCTTTCCTAGGAGTGAGGTCTTGCTCCTCCTCCAAAACAAGTCCACCTTAATCAGCAGCCTCCCCAGGCATTAGGTGATTGTTTTATAATCACTAGTGACCTTGCATGTACAAGAATAGGCAAAGCAAAACCTTCTGCCACTAAGCCAAACTGATTATTAAGCAGACATTAAAATTTTAAGTAAAAGCCCACCAAGAGTGATCGCCCAAAAAATGGACATGTCCAGACAAGCCTGATAACAGAACATTCCTTCCTTTGTGTAACCCATGTTTATTTAACTGATGGCCTTGTAATGTAACTTCAGCTGTTTAAACTCCCTTAACAACACGTGATGGCACCAAACCCTCCAATCATAATATGCTAAGTTTGAAAGCCAGGTGTGGCGCATGCCTTTAATCCCAGCACTCCGGAGGCTGAGGTAGGAGGAGCGTTGTGAGTTCCAGGCCGGCTTGGGCTACAACACGAGCTCAAGGCCGGCCTGAGCTACACAGTGCGACCCTGCCTCAAAAAAACCAGGGCCGGGAGTTTGGCTCAGTGGCTTAAGCGCCTGTCTGGCAGGTGTGAGGTCATGAGTTCAAGCACCGGTGCCGCAATAAAAAAAAAAAAAAAAAAAAAAGCTAAGTTTGCTTTTGTATCTCCTGCTCGCTCTCTCCATAAAAGCCCTGAAACCCCACTGGGTGAGGCTCTGACTCTTTGGGAGAGATCCCAGTCAGGCCCACCGGTACAATAAACTGCTTTCTAAACCTCCTTGGTACCATTTCTTTCCGTGTGTGGTCTGTTATCTGTAATAATCAGGGCGTGCTGTACAGTACATAGGTTTTACTGAAAAGTATACAATTTGTCCAGTCCCCACAAATACCCATGAAGGGAATCCCTGCATGAAAAATATTCCAAAGAGATCCAGGCTAAAAAAGATCTTGCTGTGAGTACATTTGTTCTGGTTGGATTGGACAGTGTGTGCTGGCTCACATGTGCTGGATGTAATAAACAAAATGTAAATTGAGGTGGCAAAGAGAAGAGAGAGATGAGGTACCCCAGCAGGCTGTCTCAGAGTGAGCTTTGATAAATAACTGAAGAGCTGGTAAATACACACATTCTCTTCTTTTTTCTTTGGAAAGAAAATCTCCTTTTGATTTTCCCTTTCACGCTGAAAATCTGACAGGATTGTAAGGGAAAACATCATGCTACTCTGTCCCATGGGCCAGTGTGTGTTTGTACTTATACCAAATCTATCGGAAAGACCCCAGTTCCCTGCTGTGGGGATTAGCATGCAGGCATGATCTGAGGACACCCATCTTAAAGGACCACACATAGTACAGGGGAAACTCAAGGAAGAACTGATGTCCTGGAATACTCAGTACAGGGCCTGTTGAGTGATAGATTCCTAATTAACTGTAAGATTATAAATATACCTGATCTGACTGCTATTTTTATTTTCTTGGCACAGCCAACTCTATCAGCCTGCCAACCTATTCCTAAACTTGAGCCCATTGGAAAAAATAAAATAAAAAGCTATGTAGAAAATAGGTTGTGCACATCCTGGGAAATTGAGATGTGCTGTCATAAACTGTGAATGCGGTTCCTGCACAATGACACTTGCAGGCAGGTGCAAACACTGGAGACTGCAGCAGGAAGGGGCCACCCTATCAGAGGTGACTGCATGGAGCCACTTGGGGGCTGACATGGAATTTCCCATTAAGTAACAGACGTTGTATTATTGTTTCTTTAACTTTTAAAAATAATCATTCTGGTGGCAAGGTAACCAATTCTGGTGGTTGTTCTTTCTTGCTGTTTTGATGTTCCTGCTCTTAAATGGTCAAGGTCCTTTTTGATCCATTGGCCACTTCTCATGGCACAGTTAATATTCCTAGCTCAAGAGGTGCAGAACAGATGTCTTACACATTAATCAATGCATTCAAATCAGCAAGTGACAGGCTAAAAGGAGGAAATCTTCTTTCTTAACTGTGTCTTTACACTGCAAATCAAAAGTGTAGTTGCCGGGCGCAGCTTATTTGGGGTATAATGATAGATGATACCAATAAAACCAGCTGCTCTGAAATGGTTTTAGAAATCTGAGTGAGACCTAAGAGTGTATTTTCCAAAGGCTGGACTTTCCCAAAGGTTTGGAGGAAAAGAAACTCAGTGCCCGCAGGCCTGTCTTTCTTTCGTTGCTAAAATAACAGCAAATGGCAAGAAATGAAATGGAGCCAGTTCCCATGGTGTTCAATCTCATGGCTCTAAAGGTGACATTAAATATATATACATATTTTTCCAACACTGGGGATTGAACCCAGAGCCTGATGGATGCTAGGAAAGTGCTCTACCATAGAACAACATTGGCCTTTAGATATTTTACTTTGAGACAGGGCCTAAATTTCTTAGACTGGCCTTGAATTTGTGATCTTTCTGCTTCAGGCTCCCATGTAGCTGGGATTACAGTTGTGTGCCACTATACCCAGTTTAAACATACTTAAAACTGGGGATGCAGCTTAGTTATAAAGCTACTGGGTTTAATCCCCAGCACTGTGAAAAGTGAAAGCAACAACAAAAACTTGAAAAGCAATGACCCTTGCCCAATGGAAACTTAAGCTAAGGCCTGGAAGTTTCTTCTTTTCTAGGCAGTAACCCTGTTGTTGAGGTGTCACTACAAGAAAATAAAGGTTCCAAGAAGTTACACATCTAGAATGAGCTACATGGTGGCAGTAGTTACTTTTCAAAAGAAAAAGAACATTTCCATGTATAATGACCTTTTTGAGCCACTGTTAGGATGGCCATCTCTCCAAATCTTAAGTGGAATGAAAATTATTGTCTCTCCATTTCAGCGTGAAGTATGTTCATTTAAAATGTATGACACTGTCCCCTTGGGGGTGGGAGGTGCCACTCATTTAAGAAGAAACAGCCTGTGTCTAGAGGAACTCATGGTCCACGTTGAGACTTGGCCTGGCGGTGAGGCTCATATCACTTCCTTCTTGGACGGTGGATCTGGAAAAGCCCTGGACTCCCTGCAATTAGCAGAGAACGAGTCTATCTGCAAGTGCCTTTTTGAAGGTCTCTTCCACTTCTCCTGCCTGCCTCTCTCAAGGCACTACACACCACTCCTGCCTGGTATGAGCCCTGCCATCTGGTCTGCCAGGGTAAATGATGAATGTATCTGTCGGATTGTGATTTTAAGAAAGAACACGGAGAGATCAATTAGGATGAATCATGAATGGCCCTCCTCTCTGTTTTAAAAGCCTTAACATTTTATTACTGAGATCATCATATATACATGTCATAAATGTATTGAGCCTTAGGATTACGAGGCTCTTGAAAAATTCACCCTGACCTCTTTATCTTACAACCAAGAGATCTAAGTGAGGCAAACACAAAAGGACCGAGTTACTTGACTGAGCTGTATGGGCAGCATGGGACAAAAGCTCCCGTGTGGCACTTACGAGATCTGTAGATTTCATCCCAGGGCTCCCTACTCTGCTACAGGGGAAGGCCGAAAGACGAAGGATGGGATGGATAGCCAGGAGCTGGTACTTAGGTCCTAGACATGTAGGCTGCTGTAGTTAAGTCATTTGCGTAGATCTAGTGCAGATTTCTGCCTCTTTCTAGCAGAAAAAAAAGTCTCTGAAGCAGAGAAGAGAGTAAAAGCTGTCTCACTAAAAGTAACTGTAAGCTTCTTCTTGTGCCACTCTGAGGAGAAGTCAAGCCCTAACAGTCCAGGGGCAGGAAAGGTTCACGAAGTTGGGAATGCATCTGAAGATTTGCACAGGACCTGGGCAAGGCTACCAGCCCCTCCATGGGCTGGGACATAAGGCAAGTCTGAAAGAAGAGTATAGGTACTAGAAAGAGCTTAATCTTAACTAGGAGTGAGCCCAGGTGCCTAGAGGGCACATTAAAGACATTGAGAAGGTATCAAATGGTGATCACTTAATTATTTCTTTAAGGAGCTTATTTAAAAGAACTACATATCACATTAACTAAGGTTTTAAGAGAGCATTCCTTGTTATTGCTAATGATGAAAGTAGGAAAATATTAATTGATAAAGTTGTATTAATCACTTGCCATAAACACAAATATTACTCATAATTCTTTAACTGCAGAAGTATAATATGCTATGACCACTCAATGGGAGTATATCTAAATATAAGACCTAGTATTGTGCAGGCAAATACTATAAATGGTTCAGGTATTAAAATCTAAAAAACTTAATATGATAAGTGATGGCAAATGTCACAGTAGGATGAGCTACTTGGTTTGATAACAGAGAAATGACAGATGTCAGTAACGCCAGGGAGCAAGGGGGTTCCAAAGCTATACGTTCATCCAATCCCAGAGATCACTCTTCTGATTTTTCTATCTGCCCCAATAACCAGATTTTGTCTCCTCTCCTTTGGTCTAGTATTTCTTAATTACATTAAACTGTTACTACAAAGATTAGCAATTGCTGTGCCAGAAATGAAAGAAATTGAGGTTTTTAAGAAATTCCAACATTTAGCAGGGGTAGAGGGTGGCACACACCTTTAATCCCAGCACTCTGGAGGCTGAGGCAGGAGGATCATTGTGAGTTTGAGATCAGCCTGGGCTACAAAGTGAGTTCAAGGCCAGCCTGAACTGCATAGTGAGAACTTGCCTCAAAAAATAGGGCTGGGGGGCCGGGAGTTTGGCTCAGTGGCTTAAGCGCCTGCCCTGGCAGGCGCGAGGCTGTGAGTTCAATCCCCGGTGCCGCAAAAAAAAAAAATAAATAAAAATAGGGCTGGGGATTTAGCTCAGTGAGTTAAGCACCTGCCTGGCAGATGCGAGGTTGTAAGTTCAATCCCTGGTACAAAAAAAAACAAAACAAAAAAACATAAAAAACAGAAATCCCAACATTTACAAACAGAGCCAATGTCACGTCCTGGGAGGGATTCAAGATGTTTGTCAAACCTTCAGATCCCAGCTACTCACCAAGGTTGTACCACATGTCTCTGATTTCAAAGCCAATCTGTCTCCTCATATCTCCATACCTAAAAACCAGGAAAAGGAAAAACACTGAGTCACTCTACAGAGCACCTGAAAATCAGACTTGTACTGTTTGTAAGTGCAACCCAAGTCTTCCATCATGGAAACAAATAAAAAGAGACAGAGCTCTAACTTCATCTGCCATCAAAAGCATTCAAGGAAGAGGGATCAAGACATGAAATCACACTTTCTTATCTCTATAGTTGATATAACATCCTCGTGGGAGCCTGGAGTAAGCTGTGGGGAACATTTTGTTTTCTTCAGTCTCTTAGCTCCTGGGTCTAAGGGGAAGTTTGTTTTCCATGCACATAGGTACCAAATAACCTCCTATTGCTTACAATAAGTAGCTTTCCCATAGTAAAATTAAACCCTGGAGTCAGGGAAGACCGCTTACAAATTTCTTGCATTCTTCTATATCATCTTAAATGTAAGGAATGGCTCAATGCTGAAATATTTCAACAAATATTCCACCAGATTTTGTTTACCAGGGAAAATAAATGCTAATTTTCCTCCCGGTGGGCGAACAGAGGAGGTGTGTGTTTCATGAGTAAACAGAATTTGATGCTTCAGAAGAGAAACCTTTATTAGTTTGTGAGCAATTTAACTTTTTCCTTTATTGCCTAAGGAAAAGGCTGATTATATTAAAAATAATAATTTGCAAAATTATCATAGACTATTGCAGTTGAGCAGCTGTGTCATCGGGCTTTTGCTCTGTTCATCCTTGTGGCAGCTGATGTGCCATGGAAAGCTGATTACAGGCAATGCATGTGGCTCCTCAGGCAAAGAATCAACAACCACAGCCTACTGCTGCCTGGTTAAAGTCTCTGACATTCTGAGCACCTGTCTCTCATGCAAAATAGGAGGGGTACAGCCAGTCTGCTCAGCCAACCCACAGAAGAGCCACCTCCCCTGGGCAACTGCAGATGGAGAAGCTGACCTAGGAGTGTAAGCCCCTTCCTCTGAGGACAAACTGTTACCTACAAGTCCAGCACAGATAAGCACTGATGCTGGTAGACTCAGTGAATGAAGGGTGCCTCGCTTGTAACCAAAGTCACAAGTGAGTAGGCTGGTCCCAGGCAGTAAACATGCACCAACAGCACAGTTTCTAGACCTGTGTTCATGAGTCTACCCTTCCACGTGTAATGGGCACCCCAAATGGCCCAAAGGCTATGTAACCTGAACACTGTTAGGTTGTACATTCTTTTGAGATATTCTAATTCCCACTTTGTTCCTTCACAAATGGAAATGGCACTAGAGCAACCACTGCAGCTCAGGTTGGGGCAGGATGTAGTTGGCTGCACGATGATCTGGAAACTTGGCATTCTCCCTGGTACTTGTCAGGGAGAGAGAAAAATGGAAAGTACAACTGTGCCTATGCCCAGCATTAACTTCCTCTGAAGATCTCCCTGTCAGCCAAGCAGACACTGAACAGCCCATAACATATTATGAATAGGATGGAGAAACCCAAGCCCTTCTAACTCCGGTAAACATGTTCTCAGGCTCTCCACACACCAAAGAGGCCTGTAGCCAAAGAGGTAGTGGAAACCATGAGCACTGGGCTGACCTATTGGTAATCGACTAACCCAAACTTCAAACATTTTGACTTCTCAGCTACATGCAATTTACTTTTCATTCTGGAGTAGTATAAGAAAACCTAATAGGTTGATCTTCATCAATATCTCTGCCACTCTGATCTCTGACTCAACCCCTCCTGGGCCTCTGAATGATGACAGTTATAATGATTCAAAGGAAATTCGACAGCTTGGAAATTCATGCCCAGGAGATTTGTGGTATGGCAATTTGGATGGTTCTTGAATAGCCTATGGTGATGATGTGCCAACTCTCCAGTTCTGGTGAAGAAACCTGGGTGCTGGGAGGATATTCCAGGAAGGGTGCCTCTCCTACAGTTGCCGAGGGAGCCTATGGCAAAGGACTCATACTCTCAGTTTCACTTTGCTAGCTTCTAGGTGGAAAATGACTTGTTTGGCAGCATTTGAGAAATGGGGAATTAGCAAAGACCAGAGAACACATCTCTCATGAGAGGCAAGCCTATTGCATGAGACACCAAGAATGCTGTTTAACAGTCAAATAAGGCAAGGCACCAAAGCCTGCTCAAGGTGACAAATAGGAGCAGGAGACAAAAGGGAAGGGGAAGACTGGATTTCCCTGGCAGTGAGATTGATCTTTTATTTGGTTTTAGTAAGAAGGCAGCTTTGATGAATCCATACATGCCTCAGAGTAATCCCCAAATTGAGTCACAGCTGTCACCAGACCTCAAGAGGGCTTTCTGAACATTTCCATGTTCTTTCCATGGAATAGAAAAATGATAATATTGAGAGTGTCTGGGCTTAAGATCATTACCTAGTAACAGACTCGGAGCTAGTGGTAACCCTAGAGATCACAATTAGGTTCTTCTGGAACATTTTAGAGTTGAGGGAGCTGGACTAGTCCTGCGGGGAGAAGCAGAGTGATAGAGTGATGTGGCCACAGTCTCAGGGCAAGGAGAAAAAAGGTTCCAAGACTTCAGTCCACAAATGCACACCCTTCAGTACCGGCAAGTGCTATACAAGACACAGGACTGCGTCACATCCTAGTGCTTTCATTTCATTTTATAAGACTATGTATGGGATGAACAAACAAAGAGTGATACAACTCTCTTCTAATGAGTAGGTTGAGATCTGAGGCACTGAGCTGACATATCTGGTGCCATGCAGCTAAAACAGCATGGATCTGGGGTGTCCTTGCTCTGTCTGGTTCTCTCCCCCTCCCCTACATCTAGCTCACCTGTGCCCAACTATAAAGAGATAAAGCATAGGAATGTATGTGAAGGATGCAGCCTTTCTGCTGCTCAGGAGATACAGGATCTATACCAGCACAGGGTTTGTAACATTTTTAACCCAAGGACAAAAACCCTGTGTCTACCAGAGCCAACCCAGTCTTTGAAGTGAAGTCAATTTGAGTCCAAATATAGGCACAACTGGGCAAGTTATTTGACCTTCTTGTCCTGAGTACTAGGAAACTGATAAGTGATGGTCATCTCCCAGGCTTTTGTGAAACATGAAAGAGATGATGCCTCTGTATCTCAGCAAGCATTTGAGCCAGGCCGGTTCCTTTCTTTAAAATCTCATCACAGTATCCTCTCATGGTTGCAATGGTCATTCAGATCAATTCATTTAGTGAACATTTGATGTGTGTTTCAGACAAGACTCACAGACCTTAGGGGACTATCAGCATGGCAAGAGAGACAGACATTAATTCAACAATCACATATGACATATACACATCTTATAACCTGTCAGTGTGACCTTACAGACAGGGCTACGTAGATATAACTGGTTGAGATGAGGTCCCACTAAGAGTAGGATGGGCCCTAAATCCAATGACTAGTACCCTTATTAAGATGGGGAGTTTGAGAGACATAGATAGACAGGAAGAAATAGGAGAGAACCTGGTCAAAACAAGAAGCTGATCATAATTATACAGTCACAAATTCAAGAACACCAACAACTGGGGACACCTGCTAGAAGCTGGAGGAGTAAGCTGGAAGAGATTCTCCCTTAGAAATCCCCAGAAAAACTCAATCTATTAACATCTTGATGTCAGACTTCTGACTCCACAGCTGTGAGACAACTGATTTTTGTGGTTTCAAGCCACCCACTGTGTTCTTTGTTATAACAGATGGAATTAGATTAATATAGTGATCGTTCAGTTAATATCTCTGCTCAGTAAATGGTCAGGACGCAGAGTCTGAAAAATGCTTTCTTCAGGAGAGAGAACAGAATGAGATCTAAGATTGAGGCTTGAGGAGCTCCACCCCTTCACATTAGGATGGAGGGGTCTAAACTTGACCAGGAAATAGGCTAACAGGCAAGGAGGAAAAACTAGCACGGAGTGATGGGGGTGAACAAAAGAGAATGCTGAAAGCGGAGTGCTATGGTTTTGACGTGGTCTGGCCCCAAATGTTCATGTGCTGAGGCTTGCTCTCCAGTGGAACTGAGGGGAGGAGGAGCCTTCACAAGGTCAAGTGGATGTGATTAGGTAACAGGAACACCGCTCTCTGGAATGGATTGAAGTCTATCAGAAGACTGGGTTAATTCTCTTGAGACTCAATTAGGTCTCAAGGGAATTAGGTCTTCTGGAACACAGTGAGGTCTCTCAGGACTGGATTCATTACTGAGAGAGGGGGCTGTTAAAAAGCAGGTCAGCCTGTGTTTCTCTCACACAAGCACATCAGCCCCTTTTCTCTTTCCTCTTCTACACCATGCAGCACAAGACCCTCAACAGAAGCCAAGCAAATGCTGGTGCCACCTGTGAAATTTCTCACCTCCAAGACCATGAGCCAAAATGAGTCTCTTTACTTTATAATATACACAGGCCTAGGTACTTTGTTATAGCAACAAAGAATGGACTAAGATACAGAAAGAAAAGGACAACAGTGTTGAAGGACTTGGAGACAGCAAAGAGGATGATGTACATCCCCATTCCCAATTTAGTGCCTTCTCATTTGACCAGGGATACTGAGGAATACGGGGTCTTATAGCTTAGGTGAGGGATGGAAGGTGAGGAAATAAGAGGAAGAAAAGATCAGAGACAGACAAGGAGGGATCTAATTTGCAGAGTGAGGTATTTTTGTTTTAATGGGAAAGACGGTAGTTTCTTGGAGAGGTGAACGGGATGGGACCCAGAGGGGGCCAACAGCAATAAACCTTGTCAGGCCCAGGGCTGACCTGTGTGCATCAAGCTTTACCATCCTCCACTGGACAGATCACTACCAACACATGTGGGACACTTAACTTGTTTTGCCAACACGAAGCTGGCACAGAGTTACTGCTTATAAAGTCTGTCTCCCTAGATCCCTTTCTAATTCCTAAAGTGAATTTGTTTTGAATAATTTAAGACTCTTGAAAAAAATAATTAGTACAAACACAAATTAAATTGATCATATTTCCTGTTATGATCTGTAATATAGAATCATAGCTTCTGATTAGGTCACATTGCAAAATGGGGCTTGTCACAGCACACTTTCAGTTTCTATAAAAAGTCATGCCTATAGTTTAACTTAACAACCAGGCATTTGGGACTTCAATGTTTGAGGAGATGATGTTTTTATGTGGTAGACTTTAACAGAATTTTTTCAAAAAAAGAAAATAGCCTAGGTACTCATGGGGGAGAAAGGGTCTTTGTGTGTGTGTGTGTGTGTGTGTGTGTGTGTGTGTGATATGTCTGTACATGGTTAAGATACAGGGCTAGACTTTTGCCACTGAACTTTTTACATTCTTGCATGAACATTCTAAATAGGTACCTTAAGCTCAGTCTGGCTGGAGGCCCAATTCATGAACCTTCCTCTTCTCTTCAGGAACAAAGTCCTGAAGATTGATATGCGTTGGCCACATTCTCCACAGCAGGACAAACAGTACCATGCATGCTGAAATTATCAAATAGGCTGCTAATCAAAAGTCAACTCCTTTGAGATTGCAGAGCACTAAACAACAGAGAAAACAGCCTCTCTTGACAGTCACTGTCCACACATTGGAATACAGCATCATGAGGAAAACAAGAAGGAAGGAAGTGGGTTCCCTGGACCCAGAAAGAATCTGAAGTGCAAACTGAAGCCCACAGAGAGAGTGAAAAGAAAAGTTTCAGCAAAGAAGAAGGTGGTAGCTGGTGGTGCCTTCACCCTGAGATGGGACTCACTGCGCAAGAGGAGCTGTCTGAACCTGGGGACACACAGACACAGTGATGGTGATGGCTGGTGACCCCAGAGGTCCCTGCAGAGAGACACAGCAGTGGAGGGGAGCAGCAGACATGGAGGACTGCACTAGCTGGCAGTGTGTGCAGAGGACTTAGTCCTCCCATGGGGAGAGAATGATTAGCCAGAAGCCATTTTGGAGACGGGCAGGCTGAGCTTGGAACTCAGAACTGCTGCTGGCTTTGTCTAGTAGCTCCCAGCTGGGCACAGATCAGTGGAAATTGCCTGGGCTGCAGCAAGCCCAATGAGTCTAGTCTCATGGCAGACCTGCTGAGATTATCTGCTACCCCGCCAAAAAGCAGCTGCTGGCTTCCTGGGATATATTGGCATGATTTGGGATTCTTCTGTCTCCACAGGTTGTCCACTAGTGAAACCAGATAGAATCCTGGAGGTGGACTTTTTTTTTTCCTCTTTTTCCTTCATTATTTTTATATGAGTGTGAACGTGGTTCCTAACCTCTTTGTGGGTGTGGTTCTGTTCTGTTCTTCCTTTTAACTGTTCCATCTTTCTTTTCCTTCAGCCTTTTGCACTAGCTTCCCAAAGTTGGTGTGATTCCCCTTTGTCCTCCAACCTTACTTCTAATCTCTTTTTCTTATTCCACTTCTCTATTTTCTCCTTAATCCATTTTAAATTTTAACCCCTGAGGGCAAAATTGACACATTATGGATTTATATATTGCATATAATCATTTGGTTTGTTTTACATTTTGTTATATAATCACAAATCTAGTTCATATGGCTAAAAGTTGCAAATAAAGGACTAACTCAGTTTGTCGTTATCTAGGCTGTGTTTGATGGTACCAATATAGCCTAAATTAACATAATTGTTCTAAACAGCTGTTGGTCCTAGTATTCCATGACTGAGATTAAATAAGGGTCACAGAAAATATGGTGGCACAGCACCAAAGAATCAGGGACTAGGTTAAACAAGCAACAACTTCTCATCTCCAACAAACTGAAGAGGTAAGATCTTCCAACAGACTCAAACTCCAAAAACTAGCTACACCTGGAAGATACCTCAGAGAAGTAATCATCACATAAGGGTTCTAAATACTGCCAATAAAGCAACCCACCATAGGCAACTCACAAGCATCACCCCAGGAATTAAACTGAAGAAAGAGAGAAAATAAAATGAGAAGACACTTAGGCAAAATGCAACGACAGACATCCAGTTCACCAAAGGCAAATCCAGCAGGCAATGAGGTGGGATGATCCAAAAGCCTGCCGCCAGGACTCTTTGAAGTGGTAACAACAAAGCAATTGAATGACGCTCTGAAAAAAATGAAATCAAAAATAACCTCTCAGATAACTACAGAGATTACCAAAATACACACCATGCTTACCAATGTTAGAGCAGACACAGGCAAAAAAGTAGACAGGCTTAAGAAAACTATAGAGCTCAGCATAGGAAAGAAATGGAATCCATAAAGCAGATTCAAGCAGATATCGAGGAAAACAAAAACTCCACTGAAAGTATACAAAGCAGATTAGGCCAATGTGAGGATAGGATCTCAGATACTGAAGATAGGCTTGCAGTCAGCAACCATGAACATAAAGATTTCTCAAAAACAGCAAGGGACTATGAGAAAGCAATCCAGCAGATGCTAGATAAGACAAAAAAGAATAACTTAATACTGATTGGAGTCAATGAAAAAGCAGGAGACACCACAAATGACACCAAAAAACTGTTCACAGACATCATGACAGAAAACTTTCCTGGTAGAGAAAAAGAATTTGCCATGCAGATAAATGAGGCATAAAGAACTCCAATTATAAATGATCAAGAAAAATCCACAGCGAGGCATATCACAGTTAAGATTCTAGAAATTCAACACAAGAATAGAATCCTAGAAGCCGTTAGAGAAAAGAAACAAATCACCTATAAAGGAAAGTCCATCAGAATTACAGCTGACTTCTCAGGACAAACTCTCAAGTGAAGGAGAGCTTGGAATAAAATACTCCCAAATTCTAAAGGAAAACAACTTTCAACCCAGATTGATGAACTCCACAAAACTACCTTTCAAACTTGACAGAGAAATAAGATACTTCCATGACAAAGAGCATCTGAAGAAATTTATGACCACCAAACCAGCACTCCAAAATGTTCTAAAGGACATTCTAGAAAGAGATAATATGCACTACAGCTCCATGAACCCCAACAGAAGGAACCCACCAGGGAAGTCAAACAATTAGAGGGAAGGCAGAACCAACAATAGGAAAATAACATGACAAGGATAAGTCAATACATATCAGTTGTAACTATCAGTGTTAATGGTCTCGATTCACCAGCCAAAAGACACAGACTGGTAGAATGGATCTAGAAGCAAGATTCAACAATATGCTGTATACAAGAAACCCATTTAATTAAAAAAGGAAATTTTTAAAAAATTCATAGACTGAAAATCAAAAGATGAAAAACAATACTGCATGCGCCAGGAACCCAGAAAAAAGCAGGGGTGGCTATTTTATTTGTAGACAAAGTGAATTTCAAGCCAAGACTGATTAAGAGAGATAAAGAAGGTCGCTACATCTTCATAAAGGGAACAATATAAGAGGAAGAGATAACAATCATAAATATATGTGCAAAAAATACTAGTGCATGCAACTGTATAAAACAATTATTAA